>VWZX01011319.1:0-12483 GCA_013399015.1 Galbula dea
GCAACCACTCATGCCTATCTCGTATTGGCCTTTTTAGTCATCAATGTGCTTGCAACAAATGTGGGTAAAGCCCTTCCCAAATCTTCGTTCTGAAGCCTAGCCATGATGATGAAGAAAAATTCCTAGTGTAAAACAACAGCTTAATGCTACTTTCCGTATATGCTGAACAGCCTTGGAATCAGAAGATACTCTCCAGAGGAAAAAAAAAACACAGGTGTTTTACTAATCTACTGTTTTGGTGTTCGAGCTTACATGTCTCTGAAGTTAACAGAGTATACATCTTTTTCAGACAGTTACTTCCAGTGGTGAAGACATGTTTCTCAGAACAACATCCAGTAAGCTGTGACGAGAACACTACAAAATGTTTTGCTCAAAGCTTGAATCTTCTGGAAGAAAAATAAAAATACTTTAGGGACCAGCACTGTTTGATAGTTATTTTAAAAAGCTGAAAACAAATTTTGTCTGCATCTTTTCCTCAATCAGGTGTTGCTCAGCACACGTGCCAGGCTTTTAAGAAGTTTTATTTCTACCTTTTAGCCCAACATCCCATGAGTAGTTACCACATGTAAAAAAGTTTTTTGCCAGCAGGATAAAAGCAGAGAAGCAACAAGGTGATGCATATGAAACTTCTGTATAATATCAAGTATTACACAACAGTTTTCACAAAATCTTACAAAACTGAAGTAAGACATATTTATTTATTTGTTGTGGGGTTTTCTGTTTGGTTGGTTGGTTTGTCCTTGATTTAGTTTGGTTTAGGTTTTTTTTTCTTTGTTTGATTTTTCCTATTGTGAGACTATACAGGCTTTCAGAAAATCCTTTCCTCATTCAGTTTAGAGTTTATCTTATTTGATTTTAAAACTCATCCATAAACATTTCATTCACATGTAAAAAGTGGCTCTGGAATTTCCATAACTGAGTAGTTGTTAGCTTGAAATCATATAGAGTGACTTGGTGTCCTTATGCCGGTACATCTTTTCCTCAGTATGAAAAAGCATAAAGAAAAGTACTGAAGAAAAAAAGTCATTCTACTACATTTTGTAAATTAAATTCCAAGTTATTTTCAGTTCTCAGTGATATGTATGTACTATGTAGCACCTCTTTCTGTGTGGCTTCCACATCTAAGTGAGAGTTCCTGATTTTGGAAGCATTCTGTCACTTCTTGTGCAGTATTTCAGCTTGTTCCAGTCAGCTGGTTTATTCCAGGACCTACTTACGCAATTACTAAGGTTTTTTACCTACTTAGATGGGCATCATCCTTTATGTTCCATTTCATTTCTATGCAGTTCTCCAGGGCTGAGTTATATATTGCTCAGATGTCTGCTTCTAAAATTGAACTATCAAACCCTCAAAGTCTTAAAAGCTACTGTAGCTTCAGGACATCGGCTGGAAGGTACCTCCTGAAACAAAGTCCAAACTCATGTTGTTGTAGGTAAACATGGCATATGAACAACACTGAATACTCAGCCATTTTAGCTTTGTTTTGCTTTTGTGACTATTCTACCATGTTAGTTCCACAGCCTCATTCCTCTGTTCTTATAAAAGATCTTTTTAATCTTCAGCTTATTTACTTCACAACCACTACACACCTGTTTTCCACCAGCATCTCTCTTTAGCTTAAGTAGCCCATCTTACTTCCTGACATCTACCTCTCTCAAAATGTTTATTCACTGCACTCATATTCTGTCACTTTTAAATTTCCCAGGCTGAAAACAATCAGCTGCTTTTATCTCTCATCGTTTGATGTACTCTCCATTCTCTGATCTCTGTAGCAGCTCTTTTTGTGCTTCCTTTCATTTGATTTTGTTCCTGTAATCATTCCCAGTATTTCAGATCAAGTCAAAATAGTACCTTGTACAAATTACTTTTGTTCATCCATGTATCACCCAGATCTTAGAACTGTCTACATTGAACTGATAATAATAATTGGTGAAAACTGATGCACCCAAGATTATTATCTTCATCCCTATCAGCCCTGATTCTAAAAGCAAAAATTCTTACTGTCCTTGTAGCAAATAGTCTGGCAATTTACACTGGTGGATTAATTTGATTTCAATTCCTCCTGTCCTCAAGATCATGCAGTTATTCCTTTATGGTATTGTCATCTTTCTTTCTAATGATAGTGCCTCCCGCAATAAGTTAAATCAGCACATTTTATCTCAAATATACAGCCTTGATTTACAAAACTTTCTGTCATTTTCCATTTGTGACAAATTTAGGTTTTACTGTGATATCTTTAGTGGCACTGAACTGTGGAAACACTTTTGCTGGTGGAAGTAAGTTTTTCAAAGGAAATGATGGCTTGTACACATTGAAGAATTTGCTTTGTAAACATATGGACTTGTTGTTTAAATCTACAAATATATTTAATCCAGTCTTCACAGAAAATTATCCTAAATCAATAGATTCTTAACCTACAGTTTCTTCAAGAGAAGCTGGGAGAAAACCAATAGCTTTTTGTGCATATCTAATTTGATTCCAAAGATGTTTCTTGAAGAAATAAAGTCTTTGGTGTCATGTCCCCATTGTATTTTTTCACTGAAACTTAAATTTAAGCACCACATAGCACCAAGATTTTCACACTGGTGTCTCTATTCCTCTCCCTCCTCTACTATTTCTCCCTCACATGTGCAAATAGTACACAATAGGAATATTCAACAAGACATTATTTAGTTTAAGCTACTCTTTGCATTGCAACGTCACTGGTTGTGTTATGTTTAGGGGTTCAGTATGATTATGTCTTTCTGGATGACGATGTTCATACTTTCAAGCTCTCTGAGACCAGAGGGTTGTAATTTATGGCACGTATTTCAGACTTGTGGTTTTTTGTAATGCTGAAAGCTGATGAGTTGGGAATTTCTATTAACAATGTTTCAAGAAGACCTAACTTTTTCTGGTCGTTTAATCTCCTTAAATGTCAAGATGCATCTCAGGCTCATGGATTACACTGAA
This sequence comes from Galbula dea, assembly GCA_013399015.1. Classification (NCBI taxonomy): domain Eukaryota; kingdom Metazoa; phylum Chordata; class Aves; order Piciformes; family Galbulidae; genus Galbula; species Galbula dea. The sequence goes on from VWZX01011319.1 coordinate 2,953, forward strand.
CATCATCAGTGCTCATGCACTGGAAGATGCTTCTTGTCAAGCTCCTTTTTCTAGTCAATTCAGCTTACTTTGTGACTAGATTTATCATTGCCAAGTTAATGATAAATTGCAAATATTTATTTGCAGTGCTAAGATTTTTATGAAGAGTATTCAGTTCACTGAAGACTCAGCTATTTTCTCTAAACTTAGAAGTGACACAAAAGTCTTTCTCATGAGAAAATAAGTCAATACAAAACCTCTGTCACACTATAACCTTTCTCAAGGTGACTTAGATTTGAGAAAGAAAACAAAATTCACAAAGACCCTTCAATGTTGACTTCAGATTCTGATCTTAGGCTGTATCATGAGGAGTAGGTACAATAGTCTGTGAAAGTGTCAGTTTGCAGAGGAAATATTCTTTCTGAGTCTGTGAAGAGAAGAAATCTGGTTTAAAAGTGTTTAGAACACATTTTTCTACTAGTTTTAGAGTCCCCCACACATCCACCTGGCCAGATGTTTATCTAAATGTCCATAAAGGGATCTAAAATGTTTCTTTCCTCTGCCCTTCTGAGAAATACTAAAGACAGCTAAGATATAGTGTAGGAGATGTAAGGCAGCTCCTTCTATTGTCAGAAGATGTTTTTCAATATTGGAAAAGATTTTTTTTTAAAAAGAATTTTTTTTGTCATCTGTGCAGAATTTGAATAAAAAGGTAGAGAAGGTTACAGTCAGATCAGTTCATGACAATAAACCAGTCTTTGTAATGATGGATGTTCAAAAAAAGGAAAAAAATGTCCATGTAGAAACTAAGCCTTCTTTTCTTCTCTCTAAGACAATGTTTGCTTGTTATTTTGACCTCTTCAGAAAGTTGCACTTCACAGCCAATGTTTGAAAAACTCTGATGTCAGAAAACTGCAAAAATTGTAAATATTATTAAGTGTAAATATTGTTGGCTTTCAACCTCAGGACTGAATGATAAAATAATGAAAAAGGAATAGAGGTTGATCATGGCAACAAATTCCAGGGAGAAGCACCCACATGCTTTTCTGGAGCTGGACAGAAAAACAAAATCTAAAGGGAGAATACATGTTTCAGGATATTATTATTTTCTAGGAGCTGCAACATACAATCTGGGGCTCCAGCTTCTTTTTCCTCCACCACAGAGTCAAGAGTTCAGATGTGAATGGAGCAAACTTCAATCAGACATTTATTCTTTGAGTAATCCCTGAACAAAATCCAACAAGGGCAAAATGAGTGTCAGTATAAGCTTCATGGCCACTTTATCCTAATATTGAGTGTAAGAATAGGTATTATTTTTATTCAGGCAGTGATAATCTGTCTAAAGTCACTTCCTCCACCACTTTGTGATTTGCTCATTCTTTCTGGAAATATTTTTCAGTAAAGGTATTATTGACAGGGCATACTTTAATATATGTAAATGGATAAGAAGGAACAACCTAGCAACGGGCACTACATATTATAAGGAAATTTAACTTAAAGAATTTTTTCATCTTCTTTCCTCTTCTTCAACCCTAATTTCACAGGATCATTTCTCATTAGTGGCAAACAAGCCTGTAATATATCCTAAGTGAACACATAACCCAATACTGCTGCATAGCAGCAAAAAAATCAAACTAAAAGAATCACAGAATCCCAGAATACCCCAAGTTGGAAGGGACCCACAAGGACCATCAAGTCCAAATCCTATTTAGGCACAGGACAACCCCAAAGTCACACCATGTGTTTAAAAGCATTGTCCCAGTGCTTCTTGAATTCCATGAGATTTGATGCCATGACTACATCCCTGGGGAGCCACTCTCTGGGTAAAGACCCACTTCCCAACATTCAACCTGAACTTCTGCCAGCACAGCTTCATGCCATTCCCCTGGGTCCTGTCACTGGTCACCAGAGAGAAGAGGTCAGCACCCACCCCTCCCTCTGTGTTGAGGAAGTCATAAATTGCAATAAGGTCTCCCCTCAGTCTCCTCTTCTCTAGGCTGAACATACCAAGTTATTTCAGTCTTTCCTCATATGACTTCCCCTCCAAAAGGGTAAGATTCGCTTCACCTGCACTAACTATATGTATCTTAGATAAGCATCTTGCCTTTTTGTATAATCAGTGGACAGAGACAAACATTTTCAGGACATAGTTTTAGATGTCTGTTTTATGTTGAGAAGGTTCTCATACTGAAGTTCCCTCTTCTCTCTAAACATGAAAACAGCCTACAGTCACCATCTTGGGAGCAGATGTCAGTGCCATAATAGTTGCAACACTGTTACATTTACTTACATGAACTCCAATAAAGATGCTTGGCAAGTGCTTAATATCTACTCTGAAGTGTATGAAGCCATTGTTCTTTGCTCTTCACTTACTGCCTTCAAGTGGTTATGGTTGGAGATGGAGCCATTTGAGCACTCCTCATCTATTTCAGAGCAAAAATAAATAAACCCTTAAATAATCTTCAAAGTCAACCACTTTCACAGCCTCTGTCTCCTGGACATGGATTCAGATGAAGATTTTACAAATAAGTCATGTAGAAGAGGCACATGCCACGTGTGCATGGCTAAACAATGTCACTGAGCAGAGAAAGGAGACACCCTGAGCACCAGAGTAAGTATCCTATGAGCCAGAGGAGATGAGAAGGGGGGAGAGCATACCTCAGTCTCAAAAGGGCAGGTTCTTGCTTGATTCTGTATTTTTTTCATCAGTATTGGTCTCAACATGCTATAAGATTTCTCCCACTTTATGATAGGCTTTTAATGAGAGTACCTACATGAAAAATCTATTTACCTTCTTTCCCTGTACTGAATGGGAATATATAGACCAGACTAGAGGTCTCAACTGGATAATCAGATGAAAGGAAAGAAGAAAGCATGTATTTCACAAATCTTTCTCTGATTCCAGGGTTTCAGAAAACTAATCTCATTCTAATACATTTTTGTGTGTCCTTAGAAGTTTTTAGATCATGAGGCAGCACCATCCATCATAAAGAAGTACTAGTGCATCAGCTGAACTAATATAACTACATGCATGTAATCCTGTTTTTCCTGCTGCATGATCAAACAAGGACAACATTTAACAAATAATTCTAATGATTGATTAATACTTATCTAAATATAGTGAATTTGAGATTGTTCCATACTTGTTTTTTTCTACATAGACCCACTCAGCAATTCAGTCTGCTTTTAACAGTGTATTTATTATGAAATGAGGGTCTGTGTTTGGATTCAGTGTAAATTTGCAAATGAATCAAGCAAAATCAAAATAACATCACTTCAAATTTCACATGACAATCTAATAAGATTGAAATAATGTATTTTAAAAATTAACTCAGGATAATTTTACAAGTGTATCAAGGCTATATAGGCAGACACTAAGCAGTTCTGCAATGTTAACACTCAGATAAAGTAAAATGACAGGCTTCAGTCTATATAAAACTGCATCTGGTTACTTAACTTTTCAGGACCTACCACACTAGATTCTTGTGCTTTATTCATCACAAAATAAATAATATATTGGTTGCATGAAAAACTAACTCAGTTATTTAAAATATATGAATCAATGCCAAAAATGCATATTTTTTTCATAACTAATGCTCCACATCTTTGTTTTCTGATCAGTGGCTTCGTGCCACAGCTCAACATTTTGAGGGTATGATACTGCACTTATTATTTCTGGGTCACTCTCCTGACATTTCTTATGAGTCAGGATGCCTTTCTACTTGAGATTTTATGTGTGTGAATTAAGGGGCAGGCTAGCATGGGTGATACTGTTGTGGGAGTTTATTACAGGACAACTGATCAGAATGAGGAAGATGATGAGGCTTTCTCCAGGCAGATGACAGTGACTTCACAATCACAGGCCCTGGTACTTATGGGGGATTTTAGCTACCCAGATATTTGCTGGAAGGCCTACTCAGACAGCCATTCACAGTCCAGGAGGTTCCTCCAATGCATTCAGGATAAGTTCTTGATGCAAATGTTGGATGAGCCCACTAGGAGGGGAACACTGCTGGACCTGAAACTCACTAACAAAGAGGGTCTAGAGGTGGAGGGCAACCTTGGCTACAGCAACCATGGGATGGTAGGGTTCACAATTTTGTGCGGTAGGAACAGAATACCTAGTAAGATCACAACCCTAGACTTCAGTAGGGCCAATTTTGATCTTTTCACAAAATTGCTAGGGGAAATCTCATGGGAGAGGGTATTAGAAGATAAAGTGGCCCAAGAGAGTTGGTTAATATTCCAGGACCACTTCTCTCAAGCTCAAAATCAGAGCATCCCAACATGTAGAAAACCGAGGAAGGAAAGCAGGAGACTTGCATGCCTAAGTTGGGAGGTGATGGGCAAACTCAAGTAGAAGAAGAGAGTCTACAGGTCATGGAAGCAGGGCCTGGCCACATGGGAAGAGTACAAGACTGTTGTCAGAAGATGTAGGGAGGCAACTAGGAAAGCTAAAGCCTCTCTGGAATTAAAGCTTCCAAGGGAGGTGAAGGGCAATAGGAGGGGCTTCTTCAAATACATTGCCCCAAAAACGAATACTAGGGGCAAAGTAGGCCCACTGCTGAGTGAGGTGGGTGCCTTGGTGACAGATGATACAAAGAGGGTGGAGTTACTGTATGCCTTCTTTTTCTCTGTCTATACTGTTAGAGACTGTGCTAAGGAGCCTCAGATCCCTGAGCCGCCAGATGAAGTTAGGATAATGGTGGAGTTATTCTTGGTCAAAGAGTACTGGGTTAGGGAACAGCTAAGCCTTCTGGAAATCCATAAATCCATGGGTCCTGATGGGATTCACCAGCGGATGCTGATGGAGCTGACAGAAGTCATTACCAGGTCACTCTCTATCGTCCTTGTTAAGTCCTCAGGAACAGGAGAGGTGCCTAGGGATTGGAGGAAAACAGACGTTAGTCTAGTCTTCAAAAAGGGCAAAAAAGAGCCAGGTAACTCTAGAAGGGTCAGCCTCACGTCCATCTCTGGAAAGGTGATGGAACACTTTCTCCTCAACACTTTCTCTAGGCATATCAAGGATAAGGGGGTCATTGGAAGCAGTCAGCATGGGTTTACCAAGGGGAAGTCATGTTTGACCAACCTGATAGCCTTTTATGAGGACACAACCAGGTGGATAGATGATGGTAAAGCAGTGGATGTCCTTTATCTTGATTTCAGTAAAATGTTTGACACTGACTCCCACAGCATCGTTGCAGCTAAACTGAGCAAGTGTGGTCTGGATGATAGGGTAGAGAGGTGGATTGTGAACTGGTTGAAAGACAGAAGTCAGAGAGTTCTGGTCAATGGGATGGAGTCTAGGTGAAGGCCTGTGTCTAGTGGAGTCACTCAAGGGTTCATTACTGGGACCAGTACTTTTCAATCTATTCATTAATGACCTGGATGAGGGAACAGAGTGAGATGTCAGCAAGTTTGCTGATGACACTAAGCTAGGTGGAGTGGCTGACACACCGGAGGGTTGTGTTGCCATTCAGTTTGACTTAGATAGGCTGGAGATTTGGGCAGGGAGAAATTGAATGAAATTCAATAAACCTAGTGTTGAGTTTTGTACTTGGGAAAGACCAACACCATGTATCAGTATAGGTTGGGGACTGACCCATTGGAAAACAGTGAAGGGGAAAGGGATCTGGGGATCCTGGTGGATGGAAGGATGACCATGAGGCAGCAGTGTGCTCTTGTGGCCAGGAAGACCAATGGTATTCTGGGGTCTATTAGAGGGTGTGTGGCTAGTAGGTCAAGAGAGGTTCTTCTCCCCCTTTACTCTATCCTGGTGAGGTTGCATCTGGAATCTTGTGTCCAGTTCTGGGCCCTTCAGTTTAAGAAGGATAGGGAACTGCTCGAACAAGTCCAGCATAGAGCCACTAAGATGATGGACTGGAACATCTTCCTTATAAGGAAAGACTGAGGGATCTGGCTGTCTTTAACTTGGAGATGAGGAGACTAAGGGGTGACCTCATCTATGCTTTTAAATATGTGAAGGGTGGATGTCAGGAGGGTGGGGTCAGGCTCTTCTCAGTGAAGCCCAGTGACAAGACAAGAGGCAATGGTTATAAGCTGAAGCATAGGAGGTTCCGTGGGAATACAGGAAAAAAATATTTCTCAGTAAGTGTTCCAGAGCACTGGAACAGACTGCCCAGAGAGCCTGTGGAGTTTTCTTCTCTGGAGAGATTCAAAATCCATCTGGATGAGCTTCTGTGTGACCTGGTGTAGGGAATCCTGCTGTGGCAGGGGGGGTTGGACTAGTTGATCTTTCAGCTTCCCTTTCAACTCCTAACATTCTGTGGTTCTGAGATTTCTCAAACTTTTAAATGATCTTAAAATTCTCATGTCTCTCTTTGCACCGATTAACAGATAGATATTCACATATTATATAATTCTAATCATACATTTCTTATTTGTCCTTGGTTTGTACCAGCTGTTAAGGATCCTCCACCACTTGCCAAATGCAGTAACTCAATCTCAAGCCCTGTAATTGCTATTACTGCTACTGAAGAGAAACTAGCAGTGGATCTGTCCAGTCTACCTCAATTTAGTTTTATTATTCAACAGCCTTTTAGGTCACCAGACATAAGACAATAACGTTGTTATTTGCAAGTTAACACTGTGAGTTTTGTGCTCAAACTTAATGTCCTTCCTGCAGCCAAACAGGAAAAAGATTAAAAAAAATAAGTAGAACTGGATACTCTCCTATTCTTCCTTTGTCCTTCTCGGGCTGTAATGAGAACAAATGGAAGTGACCTTGGAATGCAGGACACTCCTTTAATACAAGTTTCATTACACTGAAAGTCTTTCAATATATTCATTAAAACATTCATAAAGACTTTGTGCACAGTTTTATAGCTAAAACAAGCTATTGAAATTAGCCAATCATTCTATAATTGAACTCCTTACGAATCTTTTACTGCAATAAGGTGAAGTAAGTTGCTTGAGGTACTGGATGTATGTTTTACTGCTTGATTACATGCAAAATAAACAAATGAAACAGATACAAGTAGTATGTAAGAGTACACAGCAGTTCTGTGTTTTTTTCTTACAGTCTTAAACATTTGAGTTCTATCTATATTTGATTCTAGACTGATATTTTCCTATTCTTCATAAAGATTTTCACTGAGTTTTCCACAATGTACCACACAAACAAATTAACTATTTGATACTATGGAAAATATTAAAGTTGTGCTTTGGTATTTTTCTCCTTTAGCTACAAGTCTCCTAGACCAAAATAGGCATATTCATTTTACTCCCAATCCTTAAGCTGGTATTGTAATGAAGATGTGATTTTGCTGGGTGCTATGGAAACATGCATACAAAATGCAGTCTCTTTCTCAGAGAATTCATAGCTAAAAACAAATAAATAATATAACCTCTTAAAAAATTGTGTGCTTGAATGTTTAAACTTTTCACTCTTGACCCCCAAAGCTAATCCATGTTAAGGTGGGTTTTGTTATGTGCCATGGGATAATTAGACATCTTAGAAAGATGGTTTAGGAAAACCTAGACGTTTAGCAGAAATCTGTCTTAAATGCACCAATGAATATTTCTCAGATTTTAAACTTTCTCAGAAAACATACAGGAAGTTTATTTCTTTTTCAGATAAGTATGCACAGTGAATGAGATGCAATAGCCTTGAAGATGTCCATTTCTGCTTTTTGACTAGAGAGGAAACCTAGACAACAGTCATCTGCTAAGACAAGCTTGCCTTAGCAAGTAATGAATACCAACAGGACCTGTTGAAGACATGGTGTCCATAACATACACAGTTTTACACTGCAGATTAGTTCTGCTACAGCCAAGTGGATTGAATGTCCACTTATGGTTGGATTACTGTCGTGGCTAAAGGCTTTGCAGACCCCGACCCACGGCAGAAACCTTATTACCCCTCTTCCCCCCCAGTCTGAAGAGATAGGGGACAATAAGGGCAGATAGGCTTCTGGATTGGAAAGTAAAAACTAAAACTACTTTAATAACAGTAACAATGTTAAATGAAACATATATAAATATATACAGGACCCAAATACTGAACCCAACTCCCCCTCTCTATAATAATTACGTCACCACCGAAATTGTAAGCGTCCCGAGACGTCCCGGTGTCAGTTTCATGTGTTCACCAGCTAGCTCCAACTCTACAACCCCACCAAGTCCCTGGTAGCAAACCCACACCGTTCCCCGTCTCAGCACAGACAGGATCCCTGCACACTCCAAGTCCCAGCCCGGCACCACAGTCCCAGCCCCCCACCCAGGGTCCCAAAAACCTCCAGTTTCCAATTCCCCCAGGGGGGCAGGGTTCCTCCCTACTGAGCTTGGGATTCAGGTATTTCAGGGTTTTTTAAAGGGGCAGTTCAGTTCAGCAAGTATCTCTGGCAAGGTGTGTGGGGGGGAAAGCTGATACTGAATATCATGTATATGGGATGAAATACTTTCCAGGAAATGAAATCACTGAACAGAATTAATTCTGTTCTAACCCAAACCAGGACAATTACACTGGATGTACTCCAGAACCATGTTTTAAAAAGTAGTTTCAACTGTGAGCAGTTTAATTAACATATACACAACGCGAAACAAAACATAGCCAGTGCGGAAGAATAGGAAATTTGCTTGAGAAATGCACTCCTGGTCCAAATTGAAGATATAGCTGCCCACGGTAAGTGAGGATCAGGTTCGTGACCATCTGAAAAACCTGAAAGTTCAAAAGTCCATGGGACCTGATGGGATACACCCACGGGTACTGAGAGAGTTGGCGGACGAGGTTGCTAAGACACTCTCTATTGTATTCCAAAAGTCATGACAGTCTGGTGAAGTCCCCACTGACTGGAAAAGGGAAAACTTGACCCCATTTTTAAAAAGGGGATGAAGAGTGATTCAGCCAACTATAGGCCAGTCAGTCTCACCTCTGTGCCTGGTAAGATCATGGAGCATATCCTCCTAGGGGAACTACTGAGGTAGAAGGATAATGAAGAGTTGATTGATTACAATCAATATGGCTTCACCAAGGACGAATCATGCCTGATGAATCTGGTAGCCTTCTATGAAAAGGTCAATAGACAGGGGAAGAGCAACTGATGTCATCTTCCTGGACCTGACCAAAGCCTTTGACGCTGTCCCGCACAACATCATCCTAGTCTCCAAGATGGTAGAATATGGGTTCGAAGAATGGACCACTCGATGGATAAAGAATTGGCTCAACAGCTGCACCCAAAACGTGGCTGTCAATGGATCCGTGTCTAAGTGGAGGTCAGTGACAAATGGAGTCCCTCAAGGATCAGTACTGGGAACAGTCTTGTTCAACATCTTCATTGACAACATGCACAGTGGCATTGAGTACTCCTTCAGTAAGTTTGCCTACAACATAAAGCTAAAAATAAGATAAATCTTATCCACATATTCATATTTATTTTAGTTGCAAGGCACAGTATGTCATGATGTCAGTGGTCTCTTCTAGACCTTTGTTTACAAATTCAATACTTAGTACTAGAAATATTTTGATAACTTTAAAAAATGTAAATAATGTCACACCTGGGGTTTCATATAAGTTTTGACTTCTTTTAATAA
>VWZX01011319.1:12494-34448 GCA_013399015.1 Galbula dea
ATATATAATATAAAGAAGATAAATGGGAAGCTCCAGAGAATGCAAAATTATTCAGACAGATCCTGTTTTGAATATTCTGCCCCCAGAAGAATCAGAGTTGGCATTTGTCTAGCAGAGCGATTTGCACCCACGATTGTTGAAGACTGTGAAAAGAAAAGAGGCTTCTCTCCTGGCATGTATTGTAGCATTGAGGACATTCCCTGAATTTCTCAGAGTGTCTGGAGCCATTACAATATCAGGAGCTTGTTTTTTACTCAGGGGAGGAAAAAGGTTGCAATGTGCCTATCTACACAAAAGAGGCAGACGGAATGACTTTTCAAGGGTTACAAATAGTGACATAGTTCTTCTTCATAGAACATAGCACCTTCTACTTAATACTAGACAGATATTTAACAGCTCATTAGAAGATGACAATTGGAGAAGAACATCCTTTTCCAGATGTGTGCTTATATGTTTGGCAACTTCGACTGAAGTTGCTGCAAATCCAGCCAGTAGATAGATTGGCCTAGTTAATTAGTCATGCCTCCTCTAGTGTCTTGTCAGTCCTTGGCAATCATGGAAGCCTGGACATAGACTAAAGCATAGCACAGTGGGAAGGCAGGCTGAAAAAAATGGATCTTCTATCACAGGTGAAATGATAATTACTCAGAAGTGTATTTCAAGTGGCAGCAGCATCTGAGCAGATTATGCATGGTATCCTGTAATTTTCTGCATACTTTTAATTATCTTTTAATTGTTAACTGTTCTTGTCCACTTCAAATACATTTGGCTAGCACCATGCTTAGTGTTGCTTTTTCTTTTTGCGTTTTCTTTCCTTTCCACCTTTTTCCCTATTTGTTCTAATCTAGACCAAGTTCCAACTGCTAACGCATCAATGTCAGAAACTGCAGTCAAGCAGAGCCTGTCCCCAAATCCCAACCTCTATGAACACAATGTCTCATTAATAACTTAAAAAGAACGATGACACTGATACTATTTATAGGGTCCTGCCAGCCAGCACTGCCAAAGCTAAGGAAATTAACATGAAAAAATTGTCAACTGCAAAACATTAATGTTTATCAACAGATCAATCAAACTTCAACTACTGTAAATTGTGCTTTTAGCTAAATAAAATATATCCACAACGACAAATTATTGAATTCCCTATTTTGTTGCTTTTGTGCCTTTGTATCAGTTTCAATGAGAGACAGAGAAGGGAAGAAAAGCAAGACAGAAACTCCTACACTCCCCTTCCCCCTTTACTCTCTGACTCCCCTGACACCTGCCAAACCTCCCACAACTGCTGAGCTCTCAAAAGTTACAGCTGCATGTTTCACAATGAGTAGCAAATCGGAACGGCTGAACAAAATTCTCATGAAGTCAATTAAGTGTTAATTAGCTTTGACTGAGGGCACATGAGTTTCTGGCAAGCTGAATAAATGTCAAGATGATGAGACTCTATACTAAAAGTACTGGGTTTACACACATGAAGAGCTTATGATTTGAGGGGTTATTTCTTCCCTTCTGTCACCATGGCCTTCCCTTTCACTTCTATATTAGAAAGAGACAGCATGCTACAGCAAGAATGAAGTCTTCCTTCACTTGTTCACAGTCATGTTTGCTGTAGATTACTGGACAGGAAATTTGCTTAAAATTGTTGGGTAGTCCTGCTAATGGGAAAGTGATTTATTGGCATGAAAGCAAACTTTGGAATGAAATAACAGAAGGAAACAGAGCGAGAAATCAGAGAAGTATGATGTTCAAACTAGCTCTGATCTTGAGTGTTTGCTAGACCTTCTATTCTGAATGGAATAATCAAATAATTACATAAGTGTATACATATGTTGGTGATATAAAACATGATTTGATTGGTCTCTACTAAGAATTTAACCTTCTAAGGCTTGAGAAGACACACACACAAAGAATTTTTAAAAAGCAGCTAAACAAACAAACTAACAAAAAAAGTCTTAATTGAAAACTGTACTGTGGTCTGAAAGAAACTGAGAAGTGAAAGGCTAGGTAGTACCTTTGCTCCCATGACATGAGTACTAGGTGTGTGATGGTTTGGACCTGGCTCCCTGCCAAATGCCGAAACTCACAGTGAAAGCCTCCCTCCCCCCGCCTTTCACTCTCAGAGTTTTAGAGAAACTACAAGAGAAACTAAAGAGCCCGAAACAACCCGAATTATATCAAAAGTATATATATTTACATATATAGCATTTATATGCAATTAAAATACCATGTACATGGTAGGGGGAACCCCCCAAAGGGAAAGGGAAAAGGGAAGGAAAAAGGGAAAAAAGGGAAAAAAGGAGAAAAAAGGGAAAAGGGAAACTAAAACAGGTATGTACACTTGAAACCCAGGATAGAACTAATAAAACAGAATCTTACAACTCTCCTTAAGATAGCAGAGTCACACTGACCGATGCCAGCAACTGCTGCCTCTCAAGGCCTACAAGGCCTGCAATGCTTGCCTCCTCTGCATAGGTGAGACCAATAGCAGAGAGCCTGCATCTTCGGATCCACCAGAAAGGAAGAGAGAGCAAAGGCCTCTCCCCCTCCGTATTTATACCCCTAGTTACATAAAAATCATATGGAATACTGGGAACATGACTACTTCCCTGGTTACAAGCTGATTACCAGGAAAAAGGCCTGGGCCAAACCATTACATAGGTGTAATACTATTTTTACCAGCTTAAACCTTGGGTGTAGAGGCCTCAGCCAAGATAAGGACCCTAGTCTGGTACATGCTGTAAAAAGATTCTAAGACTTTCTCATTAGGATTTTACAATCTCTAGCTATGATCTTGTAATTAACTTACAGTAGGTCAGTTCCAACACTGAGCTAATTACATGACTAAGGTTTCAAACTGACAAAGAACAGGTGTGAGGAAGGAAATATTATTACCATGTTTCATGTGGTTGAGACAGAAGAATTGTCTTACCCAAGGTTACATAATATATGGTACAGTTGATGAAAAAGCTGAGAATTCATGGTTAACTTCAAGAGTCTAACCTGCTGTTTGCCTTGTAACACTGTATACACTGGGAAAATTTCTGCAGAGAGCTGATATCCAAGTTTGGACACCAGACAAGGAGTTCTCAATTGTGATTAACATCTCCAAGGAGATCTTTAAAGTGGAACAGTTAAGAGTATCAGAACAGGGAAAACAAAACAAAACAAAACCCAAAAACCCCCTGTAACAACCAACAAACCAAAATAACAAAAAAACATCCAAACCCTTGCTATTTGAAATATGAAAGNAGGCATATTTTAGAGGATGCAGGAAACAGACTGACAGATTTTGTTAATATCTGCTTTGTGAGACTAAACCAAGAAGATAACACCTGCACTTAACTTGGATGCTTATTGGGTATACTTACTTAAACTCATGGTTTTAATAGAGAGGACTTGGCGTTTGGGAAAGACACTTCAAGTTCCTGCCAAAATCTTTGCCTTTCCATTGACATATCTAAGAAACAGATAGACCGTTTTCTGTAGGAAAAGGGAAAATTTGATAGCAACAGAGGAATCTCAGCTTCAGAATTGTGGGAGAAAAAATGGACAGTTGTCAGGATAGCAGCACAGATTTCCTGGCCCTGAAACCATGCGAGAAGTAAAGGAAGACTGACCAAAGTCATGTAGTTAAGGAAGCAGAGATAAATGTTGTAGTTAAAGAAGTAAACAGTGAAATTGGTAAAGAGCAAGGCTTTACCACAAAAACGGTCAAAGCTTTGGGTAAGAGTTAGTGGAAAATTTTGAAGCAATCATGTAGACTATAAAAGCAAGCCTGCAAAACAAAAGAAGGTCTTCAGTTGAAATAGCATCCGGAGTCTGTGTCTCATTCACCACACAGAGCAGAGGGAAATGGTTAGATTTGGGTCTCGGAGATTTTTCCTCTGATTTTGCCCATACACAGATGGACTTTGTTATTTCCAGTAGAGATCCTTTATTTGTCATTTTTATAAGATCATTCAACTTTTTAATCTGTGTGCTTCTCACAGGGCTTCCCAGTGTAAAGACATTGTCATGTACCTAACTTCACAGTTATGGGTAGTAGTTCTCATCAGCTTTGGAACAAAAAAGATCTTTCTACTGAACTTTTCTGAGACAGAGTAATACCCAGAAATGAGAAAAGGGGACAGACTGGCATTTCACTGGCCTGTTGATTCTGTCTTGTGATTCAAATTAATTATGAGATACATAAAAGAAGAAAAAGTAAAACCATGTGTTATTCTGGTGGAGAGAATAGACCACCTGGAAGAAGTAGATATTAAATTTGAAAGCCAGCATATTAAACAACACAAAAAAATTATTCATAAGTGGGCTGTGGAACTCCTTGACACAGGATCCAAAAGATACCATAAATATCAAGAAAGATTAAGAGACATATATGGATACAAAAATGTCAATAACATATATTTAAAGAAATATCTAATTTCCTAGTCTGACAACTGATTTAGATTTGTATGTTTGTATGCTTTGTTTCATTTTTCTTCATCTGTTTCTATTGACCAGAGCTGGAGACAAGTTGCTTATTCTGTTGGATGAGTCAAAACCATTTGTTACAATATGGCAATTATGATACTTCTCTGTAGATTTATTTCTTCTCTGTACATGTAGACATCAGAAGTGTGGAAAAGTCTTCTTTATCTTTGTTTTGTCAAACACATTTTGCAGTTAATTATTTTCAGTTTGAAAATATCTGATATGTGGTAGACGAATGCTATGGTTATTGATTCTGATAGGGCTATGTCCCAGTCCAATTCAAAGACCCAGGGAAGATTCAAGTGAAATCTCATGAATAGAAATTAAGACACAAACGAGATCAGGTGCTGCTAACCGATCAAACTTTACTGACTCAGTGGAAGGAAAGACTGAAGAGAAAGAGAAGAAAAATAAGCAAACAAGAGGACAGCAGAAACAGCCACCACCATTGGATCCAATGGCATTTTGTTGGTCCATCCTTTGGCAGTGGGTAAACACTCAGCTACTTGTCCGATGGGGGCTGCACATGTGCAGCTTTTTCTTCAATAGAGGGTGGAGACACAGTTGTTTTTCCAAAGGCCTTTTATAAGGTAGGCATCCCATCCTAATCTGGGCATCCCCAAGGCAACAGAACTCCTCACATGCAGGTGCACCTGCCCTCACACTGTTCACAAGGCTTTTTGTCTTCTCAGGGGCTGTTGCTGGGGGGCCTTGGCCCAATCAGCATGAGCTGTGCACATGGCCTGATGTTTGGCCAGGTGGTGCTGTGACACTGAGGTATCCTTGGTGCTGGGGAGCCATTATGGCAGTTAACAGTTGTGCCTCACCTTGGATATGGCTAACTCTCAGCTGTTTGTGGGCTTTTTATGCTGCATAGCTCTGCTTTGCAAACAAGCTTCAAGGCATACTTTAAGACAGATTATCAAAAATATAGTCCATCACAAGCTGTTCAGCAAATTCAAGTGAAGGGATGTTGCCCACATAACGCCTAATGAAGACCCTGAATGACTCCAGCAGAGAAATGAAGGTAGCCTCCACCATTGTCCCTTAGATCAGCAATATGCCATGATTCAACAGCCTTCTCAGTGTTCGATGGATCACAGTATCATAGTATTGTCTGAGCTGGAAGAGACCCAACAGGATCATTGAGGTCATGCTCTTAAAACCCATGGAGGAAACCCCAAGAATCACACCATGCGCCTGTGAGCATTATCTAGATGCCTCTTAGACTCTTTCGGGCGTGGTGCTGAGATAACTTCCCTGGGGAGGATGTTCCAGATCCCAAACAACCTCTGAGTGAAGAACCTTTTCTTAATCTCCAGCCTGAACATCCCTTGACTCAACTCCATCCCTTTTCCCCTAGTCCTATCACTATCCACTAGATTAAAAAGATTGGCCCCTGCCCCTCTACAATCCCCTGTGAGGATGTTGAAGATGGCTATGAGGTCTCATCTCAATCTCTCGAGGCTAAACAAACCAAGTGACCTCTGACATTCCACATAATGTGTCTCCTCTAGTTCCTTCACCGTCTTTGTAGCCCTCCTCTGGAAACTCTTCAACAGCTTGATATCCTTTCCATATTTTGGAACCCAAGACTGCACACAATAGGGGCATATTGTGATTATCTAACAAATGGATAAGCATACCTATATGCTATGGCTGGTCCACGGTAGGCTTCCCTTTGACATCAAGTGTACTAGAAAATAAGAGCATGTGGACTTATAACTTCAGTTTATGTCCAGTTACTGATTAAAATTCACCATGATACAGGATCATAGGATTGTCAGAGTCAGAAGGGACCTCAAAGATCATCCAGTTCCAACCCCCCTGCCTGGCAGGACACCACCCACATAGGAATCTTGCATGGAGCAGATCATAATTGTTTGGGTGTGTTTCTACGTCATTATCACAGTCATAAATATGACTGGAGTGTTTTTCAAGTGTCCAGATGTTGATTTTTATTTTTTCTCCACTGCTTTTCCCTTGTTGTCACTACCTTATAAACTATAATGAATAACCATTGTAATTTTTGGATTAGGAGTAGGAGATACTTTATAGTGTTCACGTAAGGATCATCACAAAGAGAGCAGGTTGTCTACATGTTCTGTTTTGCACAATTGAATATAACACTAGTGCTTCTAGAAGAGAAATCAACATATTAGAGCCTTTTTCTTCCTAAGATAAGTCTTTCTCACAAAGAATAGGAGTTCTCAAGTAGGTGTACATTACATTTATGGCCATGACTGTAAGGTTAATTGACATGCTTAGAGCAGTATGAAGTAGTCTCAATGAAAATGACAATCAGGCCCTGAGGCTTAGGCAGATGATGGACAAAACAATATCTGTGTAGTTCTATGCTACCCTTGTAAAAAGAACCCACCAGTTTAAAATAAAAATAATAATTAAAAAAAAATGTATTTGAAGATAGATTTATTTACTGTGGAATAAATCCCAGAAACGATGACACAAAAAAGGACTTACAGTTCTCTCCCTGCATGTTGGTAAGTGAATATAATTTGGTAAGATAACTGAGTTTCGGCTTTGATTCAAACAGAACTCTTCTGTATGATAGTGGTTAGATCACTTCTCCTACACACACTGTCATGCCCTAAGCCTTGATTTGCCTATAATATTGACATGGTGACATATATTTTTACTTTAAAACTGTTTAACTGTATGCATAAAAACTGCTACATGAAGGCTTTGAATATTAAAAGAACAGTCATTTGTTCATTCCTCTTATAAAATATATATCTGAACTGTTGGGCTGATCTCACTTCTGTATCAGAAACATTAGAGAGGATTCTGCATCTCATTATTTCACCTTATAAATTTATATACATCTACCCTCTTTAGGGTCTTCTGTTCCTAAATCACAACAGATATAAGTCAACTACCTGTTTCCATTATACTGGCTCTAAAATGAAGGAACGTAGTATTAATTATTCTAAGCCTGCTCCTATTTGAAAAACATGCACTCAGCAGTATGGCCATGACTACAATTGGCGGTATTGTAAACTATGTATCTGTTTTGAAGGTACATATTTATAAGAATACATTCACACATACTTCAAAAAAGTTCATCTATCATTAGACTTCAGTTACAGCTTTTATTTACAGAATCTATCTACTTTTAATTGCATTTACATCTACATAATGTAGCTTCACCTTCCAAAAATATCTTTTAAGCATGTAAAAAACCCAATCTTTCTTCACAAAGGATAGTGGAAATTCTAAAGTATCTCCTCTTTTTTTTTTTTTTTTTCAAAAGAAGCACTGTAGTGTCACAACAGTCACTGTGACTTGAAAATGAAACTCAGCACCCATTTATGAAAAATATAAAAAGTTGAAATTACTTTTGCTTTGTTCAGGACAGTGATTTCACTCTATGAAGCTAAAATGGCTGGACTGTTATCTAGTAACAATATGTCTACAGTTACGTTGCAATAACACAGGGAAGGTACAAGAACATTTTCCTGGTGATACTCATAATTATGCATAAATTTAATTTCAACAAGCTATATCCAGGATCTGTATTTGAAAGTACTTATATAATTTCTTAAACCCTAGCATCTTTATACTCAGTCATGACTCAGTCAATTGAGAATGCATCATTCTTAGAGAAAACTCATCTTCTAGTGGATCCTGGTACATTAAATTTGTGCAGAAAGAGTTCTGCTGTGGTGCACTTCTTATTAACACTAAGTGTTTGTCAGCATTCACAAAACTTTCCATTTGCTCTTCGAATAGCTGCACAGGACTTGGCTGATCGCTTCAGCCATTAATTTGATCACAAGAACCATCTTTGTTTATTATTCTACATGCTTCCTCACTGCTATTTATTGATGTCACTTGTAATAGCTGATGATAGAATGTGATGAAGTCATGAGTTTTTGAAGGTACAGAAAAATGTCGAATACTGGAAATTATTATGACAAATCTATTATACTTGCAATGATTTCTAAATTAGGACACTGGCTGAATTTTTTGCTGTTCTTCAAGTTCTTGTCAGCCAAATGTTTTTTGCAGTACTGAAATGAGTATGTTGAAGATACGCTGAATAACATACTGAAAAGAAAGGCACTTAGCTTAAACACTTGTCACATTCTCTTTACTGAACTCTGCAGACAAGTGTTTCCTTTTCTTCTTGTCCTAGAAAGTTCCTTAAGGCCTGGGAAGGATAAGTGTGTTTTTACTCAGTTCATTACTGGATGCTCTTCTGTGTCCTACTATTTACGTTCTTCCAGCCAAAGAAAACTAGCTTTGGAGCTCCACAGGAGGTTGAAATAGAGACACCTAAAATAAATCTAAGCAGTCAGGCTACCCAGGTAAAAGCTACTGTGTTTATGTATTGTGTGTGGTAGAACTTTTCAGTTTTAGTTTTTTCCTACCCTAGTGCACAGCAGTTGATGATATTGGCAGTCATCTCTTTCCTGACTCTATTACCTGAAGTCTAAGCAGGTACAGCAGTGGATCCTTCCTGGTTCCTGTGACAGGAGATAGGAACTTATTAAATGAGAGGAACAGAATTCCCTTAGACAAGGAGATGTAGAGATATGAAGCAAGCAGATCTAAGTTGTCCTGGAAAAAAATATGGCAAGTCAATGTATATTAGAGTAAGTGCAGTAAGGCAAAGGCACATGTGGGGTTCCTGAGTGCTGCAGGAATACTGTGCCATTGGTGTTTCCTCAGGAGGTAATTTGGTGTTATATTTCATACAGTGGCAAAACAAGTTAATAGCTTTCTTGTTCTTTTCAATGATTGCTTCATAGAATCATAAAACGGGTCAGGTAGGAAGGGACCTTAAAGATCATCTAGTTCCAACCCCCCTGCCATGGGCAGGGACGCCACATGCACTAGACCAGGTTATCCAGGGCCACATCCAGCCTGGCCTTAAACACTGCCAGGGACAGGGCCTCCACAACCTCTCTGGGCAACCTGCTCCAGTGCTTCACCACCCTTTGAGTAAACGACCTCTTTCTGACCTCCACCCTAAATTTCCCCTCCTTCAGCTTGTAGCCATTCCCCCGTGTCCTGTTGCAATGCTTGTTTGCTCCTGCTTTTGTATGAAAGGTTAAGATGTGACAGTATAAAGAACAGTAAGGCAAACAAGAGAGAAAGAATTAAAAAAAATATGACCTACAAAAATTATTTTCCTTGACTGGTCTGATCTACAGTAAGGCCTCAAATCCACACACATATATGTATATGCATATGTATATGGTCTCAGAAATCAGAATATAGATGTATTTTTATATATGTACATGCATGTACATATCTGTGTTTACATAGCAATCCCTTGCATGTGTGCTGCAGTGAGAGTGAATACATTAGTCACTTTTCTGCCATGCAAACAGAAACTCAAGAGGCTTGTGTTACTTCTTTAGCCATAGACTAAGTCCTGGTTCCAACCCATCCAAGAGCAACTATACCATGCAGAAATACCATATAACTATTTTTGGACCAAATGGGCTATATTTGTCATACTGTAGACCTTACACTGTAGACCTTACGCTGTGCTATGCTGTTGTCTGTTTTCGACCTTGTCCAAAGCACTTTCTCTTAATTCTCAAGCATTATAGAGCTTTGGTGGGACTTCAGAACACGTGAAGGTCCAGTGGCTTGTCTCTTTTAAAGAATTAAATAAAATACCAACAACTCAAACCACAAAAAGTGCACAACAACAGAGTCACATAGTACAAATCTGGGGATGGGAAAGATGATTCATTTATTTTCTGATCATGTTTCTGTTTTCAAAAAGTAACCACATCTTCGTTACAGTTCTTTACACTATTTCTGTAGTAGAGTGCTGGTTTAGAAAACAAGAGCAGGAAAAACTTACTTAAGAGGACAGAGTGATACATCTTTTAAATGAGACTTTGCCACAGCACCAGATTAGAATGTAGATAAAAACCCAGGTAAATAAGCAGAACCAGAAAACAGGTTTCTGGGGGAAGGCAGGAGCAGGAATCTTCTCAGCTGGATTTGGTCCTCTAACATTGACCACACTGAAGGTAAGGCTCAGATCAGTTTCATACCCTAACCTCAAACTCAGAAGCATTGCCTCTGTTTTTTATATTCCTTTGTGACTGAAAATATATTAACGTGTTGATTTTAGAGTTGCAGATGACATTATTATTTAGGATTAGGAGATGTTTTCTAAACAGAGAGAGAATGGCTGTTTGGTAAAAAGGACCAGTATACCAGAACAAACAAGTGACACATTCTCACCAGTATCTGTTCTCTGGAGTCTGCAGTGGGAGGCATAAAATCCCCATACTGTAACTAATTTTGCAGTAATATATCATGGGAGATTGTCCCCAGCTGCCTGTATTACTAACTCATCTGAAACCTGAATGTACAGGAAATCTCAAGAGGAAACTTTATTCTTTCAAGAATACCAGTTTTAGGAAGTTTTACTAAAGTTTGGAAAACCAGAAAAAAACCCCAACAGCTTTCATTTCTACTCCAAACACCATCCAAAACCACTGAGGTTCTCTCCATGCAAACTTACACAGTTGGGATTTTTAGAAGGTTTCACTGGTGGAGTTTGGTCTTAAGACTGGTTTGATTTTTCCTGCAGAATGTATAAAAATGTTCCGCCACCTTTTTGGTCTTGTTCCCTGTGTGCAACTCGTTGCACAGAAACTTATTGGAGATTTTGTCAACAATCAGATTTATAAAAGTTCTGCATATTGTCTTCATTAAAGACCTGTTTTGATGATAAAATGACTATTAATGAGAGCATGTTATTTTCTGGCATCAGTCTCAAAGAGACACAGGTCATAAATCTCTTTCATCTGGCAAAAAGCGAAAATCAAGAAAAGAAGCAAGCTCTTTTTCCCATCCCCCTTTTCTTTGTTATTAATGCTCCTGATTCAAACAATTCTATTTAGTAACTAGTAATTTATTATGCTTGCATCTTCCCACCCTGTTTTCCTTCTCCCTGTGTTTTATTTTGTTTTGTTTGGGGTTTTTTTGTTGTTTTGATTCTTTATTTCAACATACCAGAAAATCTTTCTTGATTGTTGTATCTATTTATTTCATTTGGTTTCACAAGGGTGGAAGTGGAGATTTTTTTTAGAGGGGTGATGGGGAGAGCATTGATGTAGTTTCAGTTTGTAGTTTTGGGGTTTCTTTTAGAAAGTATATGTTGAGAGTGAGGGGAAAAAAAGAAAAAAGAACTACAAAAATGAAACTTGAAAAAGAAGAATCGTAATATTCTAGTTCAATCAGTGAATTACTGGATTTCATAGGTGTGTCAATACTGCCATCTCTTGCCTCTTCAACAACCTTGGTAGGAAACTGTGGTTGAATGAAAACTGGCGAATGAACAACACCCAAATACACACAAATAAAAGAGCTAAGTTTTCCAAGAGTGGTGAATGAATTTTCCCTGGTGCATTTTGCTATGTTTTAAGAGGATATTTTTCTTAATTTTCTTCTTTCTGTTTCTTGTGTAGCTTCATGTGCACCTTAAATAGCACACATGCAGCAACTAAGACCTCAGCTAGTGATTCGAGATTACAATGTAAATTAACTCTAGCCCATCTGAAGAACAGAAAAAAATCTATATTATGATCAGATAATGAGCAACTTAAGTCTTTCTGTGCTTACCTGAACATGACCACTTGTGCTTCTGTACTTCGATGATGTTATTATTCATTTATTTCTAAAGCTTAACATACATACCACTCAGGGGTATGACTACAGAAAGGCATATGACATTGTAGAACTATGGGTCAAGGTTCCAATCCTCCAGTTTCTCAAAGATCCACAAGGTTGGCTAACACACGTTGTCCACAAGCTGTGCATTAGTCTAGCCCTGTAGCACTAACCAGGCCAAACCCAGGACAAGTATTTTATTTTTCCCTTTCCTCAAAATTTTGTGTTAGTTTCTGTAATTCTATCAGAGCACATTTATGGTGTATGTGTATATGCACATGTGTATAGAGTGAGATGGTAATTAAGGGGCAAAAGCACTAAACCTGGCAGTTGTCTTCATTGCAGAGCAAATGCTTTATCAACAAACCACAGGTGTGCAGTGCTAAAGCAGATAAAAACATATAGGACCTGAGATGACAGTTCTGTGTTCAAAATACATTAATCACTCAGGACAAATTTGTGCAGCTGCTATACACTGTAGGTGTTTCACATGCTGTTTTCCAGTGATATTAAAATAGATGAAAATCTTTTTCCCTTTTCAATGTTGTTGGTCCAAGAATTACACATGGCATTTTCCTACTTGATGTGACTTCTCAATCTATCACATCTGTTTCACTTGCTCCTGTGTGGTCACAACACTTCCCTGCTCAATGCACAGGTGTGGAGCACACATTGGGGCTCTTCTGTATTCCCAAAGGCCAAAGTCCATAGTGGCCAAAAAATCTGTTTCATCAATAAAGTGTGCAACATGATGGAAACTTTCCCATAATTATATATTTTAATGAATAGATTGTCATTTCATTTACAGTCTATCTGTAATTTTGAGCCATCAGAGATAATTACAACCACATGTGTTCTCAAAAGATCTCCAAAGTCAAACAATTCTTACTGAAAATAATAGTCTTCTGATCCTTGCTGATCAATTTGGGTGAGCACTAGAGGACAACTGTATTATCAGCCATAGCATACTGAATTCATACATAAGAATAATGTTATCAGCTCCTCATTTCATCTATTGTGGGAGGAACAACCTTGATTCTGCTCTTTGTGCTCTTCAGATTGTGGAGGGGGAAAAGAACACAAGTCACTCTTAGGCCAGGTGATGACATTTGTGCTTCCTGATCAATTGGGAGGTGGTGAATTACCCACTGATCTCATGAGCCAAGCTAAGTCTTGTCCACCAGCGTAAAATTCTTTATACTTCAAAGAGTTTTTTCAAGTTTTTAGATGCAAGATAAATAGTTACAGAATATCCTGACCTAGAAGGGACCCGCAAAGATCATCAAGTCTAACTCCTCTATTTATGCAGGACAACCCCAAAGTCACACCATGTGTCTAAGACCATTGTCCAAGTGATTCTCAAATTCCAAGAAACTTGGTGCTATGACTACATCCCTGGGGACCCTGTTCCAATGCTCCACCACTCTCTGGGTAAAGAACCTTTTCCTAACATCCAACCCGAACTTCCCCAGCCACAACTTCATGCCATTACCCCAGGTCCTGTCGCTGGTCAACAGAGAGAATAAATCAGCACCTAGCCCTCCCTCTCTGATAAGGCAGTTATAAATCGCAATGAGGTCTCCCCTCAGTCTCCTCCCCTGTAAGTGATTTCAGTCTTTCCTCATATGACTTCTCCTCCAAACCTTTCACCATCTTTGTGGGCCTCCTCTGGACACTCTCTAACAACTTCATATTCCTGTTGTATTGTGGTGCCCAAAACTGCACACAATACTCAGAGAATCACAGAATCACAGAATCATTACAGTTGGAAAGGACCCTCAAGATCATCTAGTCCAACCGACAGCCCTACACTACTCTTACCCCTAAATCATTCCCTGAAGAAACACATCTATCCTCTTCTTAAAAACCTGCAGGGATGGTGACCACACCAGCTCCAAGTAGGGTGGGACTAGCACCTCTCTCGATTGGCTAGCAGTGGAGTGCCTGATACACTTCTGGACCCAGTTGATGAAATCATTTTCTGTACAGCTTTTTATCAGCAATAGGGAATGCTTTATTTCCTCTCTCCAGTATTTTGACGTCATCTACTCTTTTTGGCTTCACTACTGTAAATATTCCACCTCCAGAAAAACATGTATATAAAGAAATCAAAACCTTATGTCTACATATCCTCTTACCCCTCAACACAATTCAGCACCTCGTTAAACACAACCAAAACACTTTGCATGGCATGGTACATAACTTTTCAGTATTTGGAGTTATACTGTGTTTTCTTCAGTCCACAATTTTTAACTGAGAAAACTCTTATTTGACCAGATTTGTTAATTTTTCTTTTTTTTTCCCTCATAAATATGTAGAAGTACTCTTGAAAAGGTTTATGAAAACAAGGTACACAGAATTCAGGTTATCCATACTGGAAGCTTTGGGAAAATCCTTATTTGGTACACAGTAGATCTTCAGAGGCAGCAGAGAATATCTTATGTTTCTTATGCAAATATTGTATCAACCTCATAGCTGTTTCTTCTTGATGTGGAATATCAGACGAAAAAATGGTGAAAAGGAGAGATTATAGCAGCTGGAATTTTTTTTTTTTAAATCTCTGCAGTAATTTGTGGAGCTGGCTGTTTTAAGGCTATCAGGTTAGTCAAACATGACTTCCCCTTGGTAAACCCATACTGACTGCTCCCAATAACACCCTTATCCTTGATATGCCTAGAGACAGAGTCAAGGATGAAGTGCTCCATCACCTTTCCTGGGATGGAGGTGAGGCTGACTGGTGTATAGTTACCCGGCTTCTCCTTCTTGCCCTTTTTGAAGACTGGAGTGATATTTGCCCTCCTCCAAATCCCAAGGAACCTCTCCTGTTCCCCAGGACTTATTAAAGATGATGGAGAGGGGCCTGGCAATGACTTCCGCCAGCTCCCTCAGCACCCGTAGGTGCATCCCATCAGGACCCATGGATTTATGGATGTCCAGATGGCTTAGCTGTTTCCTAACCTAGTCCTCCTCAAATAAGGAAAACTTTGTGGTCAATGGGATGGAGTCTAGTTTGAGGCCTGTGTCTAGTGGAGTCCCTCAGGGGTCGGTACTGGGACCAGTACTTTTCAATCTATTCATTAACAACCTGGATGAGGGAACAGAGTGTGCTGTCAGAAAGTTTTCTGATGACACTAAACTGGATGGAGTGGCTGACACTGGTTGTGCTGCCATTCAGTTTGACCTAGACAGGCTGGAGAGTTGGGCAGGGAGAAATTGAATGAGATTCAATAATGCCAAGTCTCGAGTCTTGCACCTGGGAAAGACCAACCCCATGTATGAGTATAGGTTCGGGGCTGAGCTGTTGGGGAGCAGTGAAGGGGAAAGGGATGTGGGGGTCCTGGTGGATGGAAGGATGCCCATGAGGCAGCAGTGTGCTCTTGTGGCCAGGAGGGCTAATGGAATTCTGGGGAGGATTAAAAGGGGTGTGGCTAGTAGGCCAAGAGAGGTCCTTCTTCCACTTTACCCTGGTGAGGCCGCATCTGGAATCTTGTGTCCAGTTCTGGGCCTCTCAATTTAAGAAGGCTAGGGAACCACTTGAAAGAGTCCAGCACAGAGCCAGCAAGATGATGAAGGGGCTGGAACATCTTCCTTCTGAGGAAAGGCTGAGGGAGCTATGTTTCTTTAGCTTGGAGAAGAGGAGGCTAAGGGGTGACCTCATCTATGCTTTTAAATATGTGAAGGGTGTGTGTCGGGAGGATGGGCTCAGGCTCTTCTCAGTGAAGCCCAGTGACAAGACAAGAGGCAAAGTCTGTAAGCTGAAGCATAGGAGGTTCTGTGTGAATACACATAGGAATTTTTTCACAGTGAGGGTGACAGAGTCTCCTTCTATGGAGGTATTCAGAACTCGTCTAGACGCACTTCTATGTGACCTGGTGTAGGGAATCCTGCTGTGGCCTGGGGGTTGGACTAGATGATCTTTCGAGGTCCCTTCCATCTCCTAATATTCTGTGATTCTGTGTGTTTCTGTGATTTTATCAGAGGTACATCTCCATCTTCTTACAGAACATAGAGCGTATTTAACTGAAGAAGTTTTAGGAATAGGGACTATCTTCTTAAGATAATTCTTTTAACAGATTTTAGTGTGGTGAATATCCCAAACATCAACAGGATTGGATGGCATATAGCAGTGAGAAGCTATGCTTTTAATTTTTCGTATGGATGTAAACATATGCACTTTCCAAATGTTATGCAGATATAACCTCATGATCATAAGGAGACAAATCTTAGATGGCCAGTAAAATGATTTTTAAAAATATTCCTTTGTAACAAGCAAAAACTTTATCTTTCTTCCTCAGATTACTAACTGAGGTAGAAAATCTAGGAAGGGAAGCAGCAGACTTGCTGGTTTATCTTGATTTCAGTAAAATGTTTGACACTGTCTCCCACAGCATCGTTGCAGCTAAACTGAGCAAGTGTGGTCTGGATGATAGGGTAGAGAGGTGGATTGTGAACTGGTTGAAGGACAGAAGTCAGAGAGTTGTGGTCAATGGGATGGAGGCTATTTGGAAGCATGTGTCTCGTGGAGTGCCTCAGAGGTCATACTGGGACCAGTACTTTTCAATCTGTTCATTAATGACCTGGATGAGGGAACAGAGTGTGCTGTCCGTAAGTTTGCTGCTGACACTTAACTGGGTGGAGTGGCTGACACACCGGAGGGTTGTGCTGCCATTCAGTTTGACTTGAGAGGCTGGAGAGTTGGGCAGGGAGAAATTGAATGAAATTCAATAAACCTAGTGTTGAGTTTTGTACTTGGGAAAGACCAACACCATGGATCAGGATAGGTTGGGGACCGACCCGTTGAAGAGCAGAGAAGGGAAAAGGGACTTGGGGGTCCTGGTGGATGGAAGGATGACTATGAGCCAGCTGTGTGGTCTTGTGGCCAGGAGGGCCAAGGGGATTCTGGGGTAGATTAGAAGGGGTGCGGTTAGTAGGTCAGGAGAGGTTCTTCTCCCCCTTCACTCTATCCTGGTGAGGTCGCACCTGGAATCTTGTGTCCAGTTCTGGGCCCTTCAGTTGAAGAAGGGTAGGGAACAGCTAAAGAGTCTGGCACAGAGCCACCAAGGTGATGAAGGGGGTGGAACATCTTCTTTATGAGTAAAGGCTGAGGGAGCTGGGTCTCTTTAGCTTGGAGGAGACTAAGGGGTGACTTCATCTATGCTTTTAATTATGTGAAGGGTGTGTGTCAGGAGGATGGTGTCAGGCTCTTCTCAGTGAAGCCCAGTGACAGGAGAAGGGGCAATGGTTGTAAGCTGAAGCATAGGAGATTCCGTGTGAATACAAGTAAAAAATTTTTTGTCCCAGTGAGTGTTCCAGAGCACTGGAACAGACTGCCCAGAGAGGTTGTGGAGTTTCCTTCTTTGGAGATATTCAAAACCTGTTTGGAAGTGCTTCTGTGTGACCTGGTGTAAGGAACCATGCTGTGGCAGGGGGGCTGGAGTAGATGATCTTTCAGGGTCCCTTCCAACTCCTAGCATTCTGTGATTCTGTGGTTTGCATTACCAGCCTTTGGTTTATTTTTAAGGAAATATAGATTCAATTCCAATTAATAATTCAGTAAAATTTCCTAATGTCCTGAAGGCTATTTCTCTATAAAACTTAAACTTACCAACTCCTCCTTTTTTTCCTCTACTCATATATCTGAAGCAGCATCACTAGGACATGTTATGAATTCTTTTATGGGTAATTCATTCTGTTTTTTCCAGTGCTGCTGCATGGTGGGTGGGTTTTTTTGGGAGTTTGGGTTTTTTATTATTTTTTGTATTAGTTTCATTTAAGAATCACCAGCCTTCTGGCTATCCATTGAGAAGTTTCTTAAGAATCCCTTTAAAATCAGAATTTTCAAAGTGTAAAATGATAAAATTTCTTTTTTCTTCCCTCTTTTCCATTTTATTTCAAGAGGCTTGCTCTTTCATCCCTGAATATTTCAATTTCCCTTTACTGTCTGAGTATCTGCCTAGAGTCAGACTGGGTATCACAGGGTCTCCAGCACTTGCAACTCTTACTCAAGCTAAGTTTGCCTTTGCCGGATAGTGCTAAGTATCCCAGTCAGTAAAAACGTACAAGCGTACTGGACATTTACTACATTAGAGGATTTATAAATAAGATTTTTTAAGTTTAAGAAAATTTTATTTTCTAGTAAATTTGTAATTTCCAGTTATATTTTGTAAGACTGTTAGGAAGGGGCAGACTAGGGTGTTAGTAACATGGATTGCTCTTCATACCACAGACTAAAAATGAACTTTAATGGGAAGATTATTTTTTGTATCTATTTAACACAGAGATTCTTCACTCATTTTTCTAAGTGTGATGGCTAGGAAGAGAAAGTTTCTCTCAGTTGAGAAAGTTTCTCTCAGTTGATAATGGTTTTGAATAAAGTGTAGTACTCCCTTCTCTGATTTCTCTTGATTGCAAGCAGAGCTCTTCACTGTTAGGTAGCAGTAGGAGGGGTTTATGTTACTAGCAAAAGAGATATTTAAGTGTCCTCAAAAGGTCAACTGGGCCAGATTTCACGATTAAGATCCTAAGGTAGGATTTTTTATCTGTACTAGCCAGGTTCATCTGTGTCCTTATTTCCTTTTATTTATAGCCATGTTTTTACTGGTTTTTTTATTGTTGTTGTTGCTATATTTTGCATTCTTTTTCCTTAAGACCACATATTCATGTTGACTCCTCTGTAACACACAGAGTATACAAGAAATTCTTGCGATCTCTTCTAACACACAGAAATAAGTCATTATTGCCTGATACTCTCAAACATATGTTTCTCTTTCACAGGAGTATCATGGTGTAGTTTTGTCTGGTGGCTATAGCTCATGCCCTGGCATCTTAGTTTAGCACCCAGTGTTTGCTCTCCTTTCTGCTTTACCACTGTTCAAGAAAACCCTTCAGCTTTTTTTTCTTTTTTTTTTTCCTTTTTTTGTTTGGTCATTTCAACTATACTGCAGTTGCTTTTCATGTGGCAGCTGGAAAATATTTATCGCTTTCAAGTGGTAGCACTGGATACACTATAAAGCTAAGCAGTCTAAAGAAGCTTTTCATATTTCCACACAGCTATACACAGATTTTTATAAATATAAATATATACATTGCTGTGTGTGTATTTATATACATATACACTATATGTCTTTAAAAAGAGAGTTTTTGTAATGATTTAATGATGGCTTAGAGGCTGCTCCCTTAACAGTATGAATAAAGCAATAGGGCATCTGTGAAATACGGATCTGTAAATCTCAAAACAACAAGGGTAGTCCGTGTGTTTCCTTTTGCTTAGAATCTCCCATTTGTGTTAAGTTAATCTTTTATTTATTTGCTTGTGCATTGTTTCTGATTTGGGGGGGCTTTTGGTAGAATTTCTCTCTGTGTTTCTTACTGCTTCATTTGAGACAATGGATGGCTGAATGAATTGAGGTAAAATAAGAGCCTGTTCCACTCCAGGATGCATCCAAGACATGACCTTGACCCAAAATGATCATTCATGGAGGTTCATAAAAATTACACAGTTACTACCTTCTTTTTTTAATTCCTGATGATTTAGAAAGCAGGAGATAGTACTCTCAAGAAACAGCTCTGCTCCTGAGACATTTTCAGACCATATTTTCAGACTCAAGAGACTCTATTAGCTCAGGTAAACTCTGAATAAATATTGTTTAGGTGTTTATCAATGTGTATCTGAAACATAAGCATATGAAAGATCACTTATCTGACTAATCATTGTGCAATATGAAATCAACATCATTTTCAAAGACTGGAAAAAGACATGACTTGAAACCCTTGCTATATTTAATTTTTCTCTTGAATAAAATATGCAAGGTTATATGGTATGAAAAAAGGGAAGTGTTTATGAGAGAGGGAAATATATACAGAGAGATTTCCAGAGAGTATCCAAGTTGTTCTTATACGTATAAGTAAATATAGGCACCAATCATTTCAAATTTTTTTAGCACCACCATAATAAAATTAAAATCTTACTCAGGTCCCACAAGAATGGCTGGTTTGATAGCATGACAGCAGACATGCTATTATGAAGTAATCTTGGGCTAATAA
This sequence comes from Galbula dea, assembly GCA_013399015.1. NCBI lineage: Eukaryota > Metazoa > Chordata > Aves > Piciformes > Galbulidae > Galbula > Galbula dea. The sequence continues at coordinate 32,670 of VWZX01011319.1, forward strand.
ATAATAACTCCTACTCTAACTTCAGCAGCTCCCCACTGATATTAGCAAAATTACTTAATTGCCTTGCATTTATGCTTTGGGACATTTTAGGACACAAATGTATTGAAAATTATTTACCTCCATTTTGATTTCTGCGTATCGTTTCTGTAACCACTGCAATGGGAAAGACTGTGACAATAAAACACTGCATCTAGGGAGACCTCATTGCAGATTTTCAGTACTTACAGAAGCCTATAATAAAAATTGGGACAGCCATTTTAGGTTTTAAGTTGAAAAATGAGAGATTCAGACTAGATGTAAGGAAGAAATTTTTTACAGTGAAGGTGGTAAAACACTGTCACAGTTTGCCCAGAAGGTGATGGATGCTCCATCCCTGGAAACATTCCAGATCAAGTTGGAAAAGGCTCTGAACAACCTGATCTAGTTGAAGGTGTCCCTGGTCACTGTGGGAAGGTTGGACTAGATATATTTAAAGGTCCCTTCCAAGCCAAGTAATTTTATGATTCTCTGATATTCAGGGAGCTTCAACCCCTTCAAAAAACCCCAGTATTGGCTATCTAGGCTTGCAGCCATCTAAAAGGTTGTCAGGGATTGAAGACTCCTTGGGTGTAAGAATCTGGATAGAGTAGTAGGTGCTTCTCAAAAAAAGCCAAAATGGTCTTTTATTCGCCCTCTAGGTCATCAGTGAACTTGTGTGGGTGTGAGGAGGAGGTTGTTCCTATTGGTCTTGTCAAAAATCTGGCAGGTTATAATTGCTCAAAGGGCCCATATGGACTCTGAAAAAACGTGAACAGGACAACTTGGAGATATCTGCTTCTTCTTAAACAGTGCAATTCTTTTGTCCTGCAAATGACAGAAATGCAAATTTTATGCAGACTTGTTTGCAAAGTGTTTCTTTAATTTGAATTCTACATGGTCACAATAAGATTAACCACAAATATAAATGGAGTTCTGGAAACCTGAGAATTTTCTTTTTTTTTCTTCTCCCCCCAAGGTTACAATATTTAAATGACCTCAGTTCAGCATATGGAACCTCAACATCAGGCTGATTTTCTAGCAGAGTTATTTTAATCAAAGATGTAACAGATCACAGAATCACAGAATGCTAGGAGTTGGAAGGGACCCTGAAAGATCATCTACTCCAGCCCCCCTGCCACAGCATGGTTCCTTACACCAGGTCACACAGAAGCACTTCCAAACAGGTTTTGAATATCTCCAAAGAAGGAAACTCCACAACCTCTCTGGGCAGTCTGTTCCAGTGCTCTGGAACACTCACTGGGACAAAAAATTTTTTACTTGTATTCACACGGAATCTCCTATGCTTCAGCTTACAACCATTGCCCCTTCTCCTGTCACTGGGCTTCACTGAGAAGAGCCTGACACCATCCTCCTGACACACACCCTTCACATAATTAAAAGCATAGATGAAGTCACCCCTTAGTCTCCTCCAAGCTAAAGAGACCCAGCTCCCTCAGCCTTTACTCATAAAGAAGATGTTCCACCCCCTTCATCACCTTGGTGGCTCTGTGCCAGACTCTTTAGCTGTTCCCTACCCTTCTTCAACTGAAGGGCCCAGAACTGGACACAAGATTCCAGGTGCGACCTCACCAGGATAGAGTGAAGGGGGAGAAGAACCTCTCCTGACCTACTAACCGCACCCCTTCTAATCTACCCCAGAATCCCCTTGGCCCTCCTGGCCACAAGACCACACAGCTGGCTCATAGTCATCCTTCCATCCACCAGGACCCCCAAGTCCCTTTTCCCTTCTCTGCTCTTCAA
>VWZX01011322.1:836-16347 GCA_013399015.1 Galbula dea
CCCAGTTCTGGAGCCCCTATTCCAAGGGGCATATGGAGGTGCTGGAGCGAGTCCAGAGAAGGGCCGGGAGAATGATCAGAGGACTGGAGCACCTCTGCTACGAGACCAGGCTGAGAGAGTTGGGGTTATTCAGTCTGGAGAAGAAAAGGCTCCCAGGAGACCTTCTGGTGGCCTTCCAGTATCTGAAGGGGGCTACAAGAAATCTGGGGAGGGACTTTTTAGGAGGTCAGGTACTGATAGAACCAGGGGAAATGGGTGTAAGTTAGAGGAGGGTAGATTTAGATTAGACATTAGGAGGAAGTTCTTCACTGTTAGGTTGGTGAGACACCACCAAATCTGGAGTCCTGAGTCCAATTCTGGACTTCCTTGTTCAAGAGAGACAAGGAAATACTGGAGAGTAGTATTTTTTAATATAGTCACTGAATCTTAACACAAGTGCTCAAATACAAGTTCACTTCACAGAATCTCAACAGGGTAGGGGGTTGGAAGGGACCTCTAGAGATCATCTAGTCCAACCACACTGCTCCAGCAAGGTCATCCAGAGCAGGTTGCCCAGGATCACCTTGAGGTGGCTTTGGAATGCCTCTATAGAAGGAGATTCCACAACCTCTCTGGCCAACCTGGGCAAGTGCTCTGGCACCCTCATAGCGAAGTTCTTTCTCCTGTTCAGATGGAACCTCCTGGGTTGCAGTTTGTGCCCAGTGCCCCTTGGCCTGTCCCTGGGCACCAGTGAGCAGACTCTGGCCCCATCCTCTTGCCCCCAGCCTTGAGCTCTTGCTCAGCATTAAGCATATCCCCTCTGGGGCTGCTCTTCTGCAGGCTAAGCAGTCCCAGGGCTCTCAGCCTTTCCTCCTCCCAGGGATGCTCCAGTGCCCTCTGCATCTTCCTAGCCTCTGCTAGACTCTATCCAGTAGCCTTCTGTCTTGAACCGGGGAGCCCAGAATTGGTCACTTTTATGCCTCTTTAAAGTCTATTTAACTATATTGATGACTGTTGGAAGACATGAACTATGCTATCATGTCATGCAGTTTAGTCTCGTCAACGCTTGCACATTCTATAAAGCAAGTCACCAAACCAGGCATTGTTAGTTGCCTTGTGCTGCAGACCTGGAAGGTCACTGCTGGGCTCTCAGATGTTACCAAAAATCATCACACCCTTACCAGACATTTATCCTTGCTCCCTTGCCACAAGCACCTCTGCAAGGTGAACTGATACAGCTGGCAAACACATCAGCAATATCCATTCACAAGTGAGCATGCTCCCAGAATCCGATGGCTTTCCAGCTTCATCGGATGAGGGAGATGGAGGCAACACGCCCCATTCCACAAAGGCTGCGGCAGGAGCAAGAATCCTTGCAAGTAAGTCAGCCAGCCACAAGGCATCTTCAGCAATGTGTGAAACATCTTTAGCTTCACCTCTAGAGCAAAGAGCTAGCCTGGAGGCAGCCCGCCACGCTGAGGCAGCAGCTCCATGAGACGTTAAAGCACCCTGAGGCTAACCAATGAAGTCCAACCACAGTGTGCTGTTTCAAACCAGCTCACAAATTGTTAACTGGACACAGAGTCCTTCAAGACCTTCATATGGACCCAGTTCTTCCCGATTAGGCATCACATGGCCTCTCACAACTGGCTAAGCCTTAGCATGAAGCAGGAGGTGGCCCCAGGCAGCACTTTGTGGTTGACCTCAGTTGGCAGAAAAGCCTACACATGTGCCTACATTTCAGCAGGGCTGTTCTGCACCACCACGTGATCTGGTCTCAGAGCCCAGTCAGCTAACTCCCAAGGTCATTACTTGTTTAGTCAATCCGCTACGTGCTGTTTGGCAAAGACACCAGCATAACATAACAGGTAAATTAAGTCAGACAACGCAGCACAAAAATGTAGGATTTATTTTCAGGTGTTTTATAATACTAACAAACTGACATCTTCACACCAGATCTCACTGTAGCATTTATGCAGTTAAACAGAACAAAGTCAGGGTGATGAGTTCTGTGGCCATGTTACCAGGCTCTGAGATGAGAGACTCTCAGGTTACAGAAAGGGATGGCTAAGTGGAGATACCCTTCAGAGATATTGCTTCATACTGGAAGACTAGGAAAGGACCAAGCCAGCCCTGGGCTCCTGGGTCTGCAGAGTGCTCCTGCAGATGCACAAGAAGTCAACAAATAATGAAATTGAAAATTGCTAAATGGTCCAAATCAAATTTTTTCTCCAAGAAAGAAGTCCTCCTGCACAAGGCCTGATATCTTGAAATTACATTATAATTTTTACAAAAACAGATCAAAAGTACAGTTAAATGTTTATCTGATTATGTTAGTTCTTAATTACTCTAATAATCGCCTTACTTGCACAGTTTAGTGTTGCAAGAATTCAAGGAATTCAGATATGCTACAGGACAAAGGAATGTACACACCCCCGTTTTTATAATAATACACCAGAACTGGAAGCAAGATGAAACAATCAGAACATCACTAATAAGGCATCACAAGAAAATATAAAGTACAAAATACTGCATTTTATTGATGTTTCAGTGTGATTGTTTAGTATAGCTCAATGCTGTTAGTCCCCTGATATCAAACTTATTATCAAACAAAACACAGCGTATCCTAATGCCTTAAAAAATGCAGCACATTTCCTTAACACTTATAAAACCAAGAGCCAGAAATATGATAATGAAATAAATCCTGTAACAAAATCATATCGTTTTAAAAGAATTTTATCCAACCACTCACTGTGTTTCCATGTTCCTGTTCACCTTGGATGCTCAAGGTGCAAATGACACACTGATATCTACCATGTTTTTTTCAGTGTGAAGCGGTGTAATTAGAGATGAAGACAGATTTCTTCATTAGCAGACTGGTGTTTCACATAAAGCCACGTGCAGAACTATGATTTCCACATTTCCTTTGGTCTAATGATGACTGTGCTTCAACAGTTGTGATAGTTCATCCTGCTGAGTGAGCTACAAGACTGTAGGTTAGGATTTTATTGTCACTTAGGATATCCTAACACAAGCCCAAGATGTTTAAGGCTAACTGCTAGGTAGCACAAACTCCATGGCTCCATGTGCTGAAGATCATTACACAGGATCCATCTGCTATCCTGAATGAAACAGAGAGAGGAAGGTTGGCAATTTTTTTTTTATACTAACGGAAAGCTGTTGCTCTGAGACTTGGATACCAGGAACTGCAAATCCTTCGTCACTCCTGAACACAATGAACATGCTGCAGCCCTGACCCAGCTCCTACATGGCAGAGCAACACTCATCAGCAGAAGTGCTCCAAAATTCTGTTTAGACACCTAATAAGCTGATTACCAGCAGTTAGTTCATGTGCATTGTTAATGAAGAGCAAAAAGAGAATGCGGTGTTCAATGGTGCAGGTACAATGGTTTCAAAGAAGAGGAAATTAAAACAAGATTTACATGACTCACTTGAAGAATAACAATACTGAAGTTTTGCTACACAAAGTGTACAGTGCTACTTTTTATAATTAAATTTATTCTAGATTCTTTTTTCTTTAGTTTATGTGGAAAAGTACATCTATGTAACTACTTTAATCGGAAGGACTGGATTAGACAACTACATTTTATATAGAGACATAAATAAACATGGTAAATGAGGATCCTTTCTCACTGTTTTCATCTGAGGAACAATCCATAGCTGTGAAGGAAAGAAGTCAGTGTACAGAGGAAGAAACTAAAGCCTGAAGAGAAGAGTGTCAGAAAAAGACAATAAGCTTGTGCAGGAACAGGGATCAGGTTGACTATCAGCATCTGGAAACAGCAAGGGACTACCCTACACAGTAAAAAAGCCACCACAAATTATCTCTCTCCTTCAAAATAACAAGGCAGACAAAGACAAGCTCTTTCCAGACTTCTGTGTATATAGAATTTTAACATAGGAGATACAAACTGGTTAAAATACTGCTAAGAATAGCACAAACAAGAAACAGTACTTCACTTATCACTTAATACAAGTTCCTACAGGAAAAAAGAATAAAAAATCAGTCAAACATCCAGACCTCACTGTACTCAAAGTATATACACATCTGGCAGTCCAAAAGTTACTTGTCTTGGATTTAATTTAAGCACCTTCATTACACAGTGTCCTTTACTACAGAACAGCCAAACATACATTCATAACCCTAGGACTATTTTTATAATTAGCATACTTTAAAGCATTATGTCAGACAGATGCACCCAAGGTTGTTTTTTCTCTGTTAAAGGGATGCAAGTCTGTGTTGGTTACAATACACAGCTCTTGCACTACTGCCCACAGATAATGCAGCAACTTGTTGTACAGGTCATTTATTTAAATGCTTTCACTTTTACAAAATACTTCAGGGAGGGGCATGAGGAAAAAAAAAAGAAAAGAAAAAAGGAAAATTTGCACTTCAGTTTCTTGTTCTTGAAACCTGCTACTTCATGATATCACAATGCTCTCACACCTCTGCCCTGCAAAGGAACTGCTTAGTTTTTGCATCCCCATCAGCCGAAGGCCTAAATGTACGTCATAGTGACGCTCCACACATCCACAGTGTGGCTTCTGAGAACCTCCATGTTCTTCACGTACAGCTGTTTAAGCCTCACAACACCCCTGTGAGGTAGGTACAGTAATATCCCCAATCAATAGAACCAAGACTTTTGTGTGTGTGGCACAAGCACACGTTAAGTGTTCACTGAGCAACAAGAGCAGCCTCAGAGCCTGCAGTCTTGAAGGAAATAGTGTTCATGTTCCCATGGTGCTTCAGGGAGCTGGACATCTCCACTAGCATCTTCCCCCAGGCCCAGGGAAGGTTACAGCAGAGTGCTGGGCAGGTTGCTGCTCTGCCACCTCAGGCAGGTAGTCTTGGAGTGCTTGTACAGGTGGCTGGACTGGCTGAACCGCTTGCCACACTTGAGGCAGGCGTAAGGCTTCTCTCCTGTGTGAACACGAATGTGCTTCTTGCAGTCTGTCAAGGTCAGAAACGTCTTGCAGCAGATCTTGCACGCGTACTTGCGTGCACCTTCCACAACCAAGACGTTGTGCTCAGATAAGGCCTTCTTGCATTTGGAAAGGACGTCTGCAGACGCCCTCGTCAGCTGCGGTGGACCAGGCTGTGACGGGTGCCCATTGTCAAAAGAAGTGGTCCCATTCATGATCAGCTGGGAACTGGAAGAGTTATCTTGCAGCTGGGAGCTCCTCACAGAGGTCACCACAGGCATTTTGGGGGCTATGCGGCGGTAGCCAGGAAAGCTGCTAGCTCCACCTCTTACTGAGCCCATCATTGCTCTCGACAGGGAGTGCAAGCCCAAACCCGACCGTGGAAAATCCATACTGAACTGTTCCGCCCCTCGGTACCCAGAAGTCTGTACACAGGGGAGACCCATCACATCCTGCATTGGTCTAACAAAGTGAGAGTCTGCAGGCTCACTGAATGGATTCTCGACGTGAGAGACGGTGGCGGATGAATGGCCACCAGCAGGTCCCGACTCTGGACTCATCAGGTAAGAGGCATCGCTGTCCATTCTGCAGTCGCTGGTGGTATTTGGAATGTTGTCATCGCTGTTTTGACCAGCACCAAAACCACCACCTCTGCTTTTATTTAGAAAATTCGAGATGCTGAATGTAGACTTGTGTTCCAGGTTGTTTGACACCTCCATGATATGGATGTCTCCCACCCTATCAGTACTGGACTGTGGGTCAGAGAAGCTACGATCACTGCTCTCAGGACTCAGTTCTATCTTCTCTGCACTCACTACTCCTCCTTCCACTTCAACAGACTCGCTGCCCTCCGCTTGGGAAGTGACATCACTCACCTCATCCTGAGGCTCTGGAGAACTCAAGGGCTCAGACTTCACCACCACCCTCATGTGCTCTTTCTCATTCAGACTGACCTCTGGATTCTCACATGGGAAGTTGTTCTTCTCAGAAGCAACCTCCTGGTCAAAGCTGGTTTCCACCTGTGTTGCCTGGGATGCCATGGACATCTGTGAAATGTTTCCCCCACCGTTGTCTGACTGGCTGGGCACTTGAGCATCTTCCTGAGCACTGAAAGACTGATCAAACAAAATGGTATTATCTTCCTGGTTATCTGCCACAGCATCAGCCTTAGAGTTGTCCACGATCTTCAGTGAATCTGGCGAGAAGAAATCCTCACGTGAATGAACTACTGACTGCCCACTCTCTGCAGTCACATCAGAGACAGACTCGTCCATGGCAGGCCTGATCCGCTGTCTGGCTCGATCTTCAGAGGACTGCTTACGCTTGTGGAGACGACGGATAGGAAAAGTCGTGCGCTGCTCGATGTTGCTTCTTATTGAGGAGTTCATAGTATTCATAGTATTTGCTTGTTCCTCTGTGCTCTGAGTGGAATTTAAGGCAGAGCTCACAATGCTCAGTCCAAGCTGCTGGAGCATGAAAGACCTCTGCATGCGTGCATTTTGCTCTTGAACCCTATCACTCGGCGGAGACATTGGTAGTGTCCTGGTGGTAAGATAGTGTTTGCAGGCTTTAACAACAGAGTTCAAATGTAAGTGAGAAGCAGCCAGCAGGACATCCATGACATTGCTCTCCCCAAGCATTAGTGTGGAGGTATACATCATGTCTATCAGAGCAGCAAAAGCTTCTGCTGTCACCACTTCACTGTCTAGCTGAATCATATTCATAGTCTGATCTCCTTCTGCTACAGTAAAGAGAGCTCGGAAATGTGTGCTACATGCTGCCAGAACAGAGCGATGAGCTTTGAAATGCCTGTTTCCCACCACAATGACACAGTCACAGAGCTGGCCATGAAGCCTCTGGTAGTTGAGCTGCTGAAAGATTTGCTCAAAGTGTCCTGGAAAATCCATGATCCTATAAAACAAAACAGAAAAAAATCCTTCAAAAATGGCTGAAGCCTTATTCAGACCACAACAAAGCCAGCTGAAAAACAAATGAACAACAACTGATCTTAATTTACCACATAGGAACTGTATCAAAGCTGGCAATCTTGCGAAGGAGGAGGAAGAATATAACAGTTCTGCCATGGAGCTGACCTAGTGTAACAGCTGCCTCAGCAGGCAGCTTTCAATACAGAAACACAAAAATGATACTTAATGGAAAAAAAGGGAGACCCTTCTGCACTGGAACAAGAGTTCTTATCTCAAACTGCCACCTTCAGCTATCAGAAGTGCAACAGAATTTTCTTACTATAGTTTATCAGTTGGGATGCACTGAAAGTCCTCTGTTTCTCCCACAAAATAAATAAAATGGTAGTCAGACAAATTTGCCAACATTAAGCACCATCAGTGTACCTGCTATTCCTTATGAACCTGCTTGGTCCCTAAGGAAGTTATGGGAAGCTTTTGACATTATGATGCACTCCTGAACAAGACAAACTCAGGGATGTTTTTTTCTTAAATCTTCATTAACAGAACATGACTCAAATCTTAGTAGACTGAACTTCAAACTACACAGACGACTTTCAGTGAGATGTCTACTTTCTTTCATGACAATGCCACATTAACGGGTGAGACCCCGACCCAGCAGTCTTGCTTGTCCCAGGTAATCAACTAAGTTTAGGATTTAGTGAATAGAAAGTATGTGTACAGGGCACAGACACAGCTTTTTGTGTTCACGTTTATTTTTCAACAGGAATGCCACAGTTACCATGTGACACAAGAAGACTGTAAGGCAGCTAACATTACAGGTCACAGAGAAAGAATTACACTTTCCAAGAGTGACCAAATGTGTCTGCTGGTTAAGAGACTCTGCCCTCAAATGCACACATTGTGAACAAACTGTGTGTCGCATTTGCATATGTGCAGTCACAAGCGATGTGACTAAACTGGATACAAAGCTTCCCATAGCTACGTGTAGACAGTAAAATTTGCCCAGAAATAATGCCTGCATTTCAAACTCTTCACAGGTGTTTCATGAATTGAAATCAGTTATATTGTATGTATCACTTCTGTGTGGGGTTTTACCTTCTAGTCTTTGTCTTTTGAGGAGCTGATGATATTGGTCTGTTGCATTTATATTAGCAAGACAGAAATTTTTTTATGCAGGAAACTTCCAAGCTGGAGGGGGCTTTCAGGGTAGGAACCAAATAAAGCCTGTGACTTCACTTCATGTGATTTGCAGCCTCATGGGTTTAAGATACTATTTTATGATGCACAAAAGTTGTCAGGAAAGCTATTTTAGCCCTTTGAAGGAAAAAACCTCTGTGTTGCATTAGATTAGATGCTAACAGTAGCTTCCCAACAGCAGTTCAGAACAAGGTATCTAACCTTGTAATTTGCCCAGATCACTTATACTAGTCTGTAAGCTTTATCTATGCCATTTAAAATGGTCTTAAGTATGACTACATGCACTGAGAACATCCTTTTGAACTCCACTGCAGATGTACCCTGCAGAACATAAACAGCCAGCTACTGGTTATAGACTGTGGCAGGTAACAAGACTATGCAATGAACTGGCTCAAGAAGGTACGCTCAGGCCAGAGACAGTGACTAACAAGTACACGCATTCATTCAGCAGAAAACAGGTACAGCTGATGATGGTCTAGGGAACCCTGCTGTGGCAGGGGGGTTGGACTAGATGATCTTTCAAGGTCCCTTCCAACTCCTAATATTCTGTGATTCTGTGATGTAGATTGTTTACTCCTTTGCAATTTTGTTCACTGTTGTGGACACAAATGACCTATTCAATGGATCTGCAGAAAAAGCAAAACCTCAAATACATGAAGAGCAGCTCCCGAGATGCAGCCATGGAGTGGTGGCAGCACAACAAGCACAGAGGCTACCTCAGCCTGCAGCAGCTTCAAGTCCTGCAGCAGTGGGACCAGGGACTGCCTCTGTTGAGACACACTGCTGTGAGATCATAGTGGCAAAGGTCAGAAAGCCTAGCAACACACAGAGATCATGGATGGACTAACACACGTATGCATATGTAAACAGGCAGTTATAGAATCAGAAAGATCTGTGGGCTTCCAGCAGCAACTTAGCTTAAACTAGGAAAGTACATCTGCAATGCTCCCCAGCCTTGAATTACCACAATTAACATGTCAAGGGAAAGTGGAAGGGTTCTTGATCCTCTTTTATAAAGAATACACTTCTGAACTAGTTCAGGAGTTATTCTGTAAGCAGTAGGAGTTTAGGTTTCTCATTAAGGAACCAAGTGAACACATTCAAGAGTCAAGCAACATGTATAGTCCAACCTAGTCTAAGACTGTCCTGTTTAGGACGTTTGGTACAAAAATATTTGCTCTCCTTTTGGTTTGTTTTTTTCTTTCTGTAGTCTGCTTTGCAATGGTTCTGTTTGAAAAGACTTTTCAAACACTACAGCAGTGCCTGTCAACCTCTCAGCTGCAGAGCAGTGCCTGTCATGCTCTCTGGAGTGACACTCTCTTTCTTACAAATATACAGCGTAAAAAAACCCCAACTATTATTGCTAGGTATGTGTTTCCTTTTTCTACTAGGAGAGCCCTCCCTCCCTGCACAATAACCCTGCCTCCTCCCACCCCATCAGACCCAATTCTCCCAGAGGAAACTCAGGCTGGGCCCTGGGGCTGAGCAAGGTCTTCCAGTCGCACCATTCGCTGGCAGAGCAGAACAATCACGAGCTGAACACATGCTGGGTTCTCCATCCAGTGAGGATAGAAAGCTAGGACCCCTCCTTTTCTGTTAAGCCCACAGCTATGAACAGTGCTGGACTCACTGTACTAGTCTCCTCAGGCAAAACATGTTTCCAACAGCCACAGAAGGGATGTGCACAGCAATGGGTGTGTGCTCTGCTACACCTCTTGTATTAAATAACAAGGTTTTGTGTTGTCAGGGCCAGCTGTTGAGGAATAAGGCCTTAGATACAGATACTCTCTGATTTTTGCCTGTCTTCAGGCTACTATGGACATCACTGTGTGAAGAACAGCTACCATTTTCTGATTCCCAGGCTTATGTCCCTTGGGGGCAACCTGGACAAACAAGGGGACCTTTTCAAGTCTTGCTTCTGCTAACACTGGGCTACATAAAATGAAGGGAATCAGTAGTATAGCAGGTGCAGAGATCTGAATTCATTGCAGAAGAGGTGGCAAACTAACATAAAAGCATAAAGACTAAAACCATTAGGTCACAAAAATTCTCAGGAAACAGCCTCTGCCTGCCTCAGCTGCCAGGCTGGAGCTAGTGTCAGCAGCTAGAGCAGCTGCTGTTACCCAGCATTCATCCACTTTCTCCTCCTGTGCAGCACAGCACAGGCACCTCCTAGGTCTTTGCTGGAGAAAGATTTCATCACGTAGACTGCTGGGCAAAGAATCTTGACCCTCTCCAAAAGATATAGGCTCGCAGAGAACCAGAGGTCTACCTAAACACTGAAAAGCTGCAACTACTTCCAGCAAAAATCTGTTGTCTCCAACTGTAATTGGTGCCTATGTATTTTAAGAATAAATAAATTACACATTATGCCTTCCAGCAATGATGAGGGTCCAGAGTCACCAGTGGCATCAAAAATCCCCTAGTTTAAATAAGTAACAAAAGGAGATGTAATTAAGCACTGTGCCACAGTCTCCCAATGTGTACTTGCCAGTAAAAATATGATGAAAATTTCAAACAAAAAAATATTAAACAAGACAAAGTTTGGAATTGGACAGTTTTTATTTCAACACATTTTCTCTGACAGAAGTATAACACAAGGGAGAGTGAGGACATGCTTCCTGAAAGCTGTAGGAGGAGGGAGGAACAAAAGATCAGACCCTGAAAGTCACTGACCCCAGGCAGCCTGACAAAAGGAAAATGGGGAGCCTGTGACAAGAGCCACAGGTCCTGGCAGAAGTGTGGCAGAGGCCAGAGGAGCTGCTCCGTGAGCAGTGCTGCCCTACTGCTGTCTGCCCTTGCTGCTTGGGCACATCTCGCTAAACTCATGTCCCCCTTTGTTCTGGCAAGCACTGTCCAGGGATGACATCCTCCATAGGTAAAACTCCCCTCCAGCCAGGCACCTATGGGAAGGTGGGAGGGGACTGCCAAACAATTACTCATTTATCTGCTTTATTGCCTCTAGGATGGGCCAGGCATTGTGACAGAGGTATCACACTGTCCTTGGCTTAGTGGGACCAAACCACAAGATTTAGGGGGAATTTGGAGAGAAGCAAACATGGGAGGGAATGGGCAGGTGTGCCAAAGCTAGAGAGATACTCTTGCTTAGCTTTGTGTACATGCACACGCACATGCAAGACAGCTTGTTGTAGCTTGTTGACAGCTACAGTGTGAGCACACCCTGCATCACCTGCAAGGTGCACATCCCGATGACTCTTGCTATCAGATGACCCAAAATCTCCAGCACCCCGGAGTGACAACCCACCACACAGTGTGTGAATGCCTGTTTGGATGGAGGAGAGAGGTGCTCCCAAGTGAGTAGTGAGTGGCTTCAGTAACCAGTCTCTGTAGCCTTTGTGAGGCTCACAGCCAGCTTCAGTTCTCATCCTAAGGACCCAGGGAATGTTAGGTGACATCTGCTGAACCAGATGCAGTTGACAGGACTCAAGAGCAGGCATCAGTGGTACAAACAGTGGACATCCGAGTCCAGCGGAAAAGGGAACAGCTTGGTTTTATAATCAAATGATCACAAGTGAAAAGAAAGTACACAAAATTGTTGAGCTGCAAGTAGTTCTACTATAAGCACAAATATTCAGAGTTAGGGAAAAAAATAAGGGCAAGCAATGAAAGAACACCTACAAAATCCTGAATGGAAAACAACCACTCTGCATGTGCCTGGATTGATGTCCCAGAAATGAAAACAGCAGGGTTACCCTTTCATGTAACACAGTACAGCTACAGAACTCCTTGCCATGGGCAAGTACATGTGAATTCAACAGCCAGTTTCTCTTCATCGAAGAAAAATCAATTGAAATCTATTAAATATTCTGATGCTGCCTCTACCTGGGGAAGGCACTAAGCCACAAGGCACCAGAGGCCGAGTTTTATACACTTACCTCTCCAGCTTTCAATTTTACAGCTTGCTTTGGTATTTTCACAAGTTTTAGGAGAGAAATACGGATTTTTTAAATGTAAGATTGATTTGGTAAAAACAAATAAGGAAGCACTTTCTCTCCAGCATGCTGATTATATGCTTAAAAAGATCACTAACCTTAGAATAAAAAGTGCGCTTACTAGATATTTAAATACCTAACTTGCCTCTTCTGCTAGAGAAAAAACATACCACAGCAGACCAAACAGCCCCAGAGAGGTGAATATGCTACTGCTCTATGTGCCCAGCTCCAAGCAGAGGAGTGGGAGGAGATGCATTCTCAGTGGGCACAAATGCACGGAGCACACATATGCAACAGGAGACACCTGGCACTCACACCAGCAGCATCAGCAGCCTCCTCGTGCTCCCTGCTCTGGCTGAGCAGGATGGAAGTCCTCCTGCAGGTACATGCACGCAGGCATTTGAGGTGACCACTCCAGCAGCTGTTCCCTGGGCTCCAGTCTTCCTGTCCCCCGTCTCCAGGCATAAGAGTCACCCAGGTCACAGCCTGGCTCCAATTGCCAGTTCAGACTGTCGTAGGTACCCAGCCAGGGCTCCCCTGGTCCCACAGCTCACCCTGCCATGTTACTGCCCCTATAGACAGAGGCGCTGTCACACCCAGAGCTGCCCCATAAGAACACATTGATCCACTTGCTCTCAGGTCACTTCACATCCAGGTTGATCTTTGCTGGCCATCAAACAACCACAGTAGTCCAATCAATGTCCCACAGACGTAGGGACCCTGGCCCCACGGCTGCACTCACAACACCCGAAGATCACTCACCCAGGACAAAAGTAGGAAGGAGTAGGACAGATTGAGCTGGCTGGCGCAGGGCACAGCCAGGCAAGCAACTGCCTGCACACAACCAGCCTTTTCCACCCTCTCCCGCTCTGTATTTCCACACTTCTTGTTCTTCAAATACCCCAAACCCCTCCTTTGCCCCACTTGTGGTTCCTCTCCTTAACATTCTGTAATAAATCCTGTGGGAACTCAAACTGTTTTTCCCCTGCAGTCCACCCATCCCAGCAGTAAGCAGCAACCCCCTTAGTACACTGGGTCACTAGGCAGGAGCTCTGATGGGACTGCCCTGGCAGGAGCCTGGAGAGGGTGCTCCTTTCTCAGGGTCCTTGATTTGAGTTCTCACCTGTGCCCTGTGTTCCTCTGGGCCTGCAAACGGCTGGTACCACGGACAGGGCAGCATCCCTGCAAGGTGCTGTTTGGACTGTCCCTCCTGCCATAGCCACCCCAAGCTCCCTTGGGGCTGCACAGAGGAACTCGATCCTGTCACCGAACATTCATGATGGTACACCATAAAATCATCCACCTATGTGGATGAAGATAAGGCTTAAATGTCTTAAACTGAGCCTTCTACATTAAGAAAGCACCAGGATTAAAAATACCTAATTGGGAAGATGACATGCAAGTGTTTTCAAACCCTAGGAAAAATGACCTATGTTTTAATTTACAATTACCCTGTAACTTACAATTACACAGCCCATTTATTAATTCCCTATTAGCTACTAACCTCAGAGTTTCTCTGCCAACTCCAACTAAGTTCAACAAATATGAAATTTGACACTGAATTCCCATTTTTTTATTATTGTTGAAGTTGGTGTCTTGGTAAAGAAGCACCCAAGTTTATAAGGACCATTTAACAGAGTCAGAATTACTGCCCTTATTCTCTGACGTAAGACAAAACTCCTCAAACCATCCAGCTGGCCAGTATGAATATAGGGCTCTGAACAAGGTGCTCCTGCAACCATCTGCCTGGCCTGGCAGGGTATAGCTGGCTACACAGTCAAGTACCAGGAGAAAGGACACTGTAAGTTTTTTTCATAGGAATCCAGGTTTTCTGAGCACATATTTCTACCACTTTTAATGGTAATAATATCTTCATATGGTTTCTATTTCTTGCATATGACTGCATGATAACTGCATGAATTATTAGTATTGATAACACTACACAGACTTACAGCCCCTTTTTCCATCAAACCCTCTGCTCTAATACTTAAGTTGCAGCAAGATGGGACAAGGCAAGTGCCATCTAAGTACACCTGCACTGCAACTACTGCAAAATCAAAACCTAGTATCTCACTTCTCTAAAAAATACTTCATGTTAACTCACTACAAAATAGTGTGAAAAATAACAACTCCAAGTAACTATCTATTTAAAATGTTGTTGCTATATCTAATGCTGAAGAACACAGTTTAGATCACACTGCAATCCTGAGTCACTATCAAGAAGTAAAAAAACAAACAAAAAACCAACCAAAACCACCCCCCACAAACAAAAAAAAGCAACCTTAAGCAAAGCAGCTTTTAAAAAGTTTGCAAAGGAATTGATTTTGTGTTATTAAAACCAACAATAAAAGCTGCCTCCACTGTACCATTCAGTAGAATGGTATCAGAAGAAATCTCACGCCTGAAAACTTTAGACTAGGCACTTGGATTTTCCTTATCAGATACAAGATGGACACTTAACTACTTGCATGTCAAACCCTATTCCCAACAACAGGTATTTAAACAGAACCAGGAGTGTAGGAATCCCTGGCATATAGGTAAAACCAGGGAGTGTGCCAACGTAATAATAGTAACTGTTTGACTCTTAGCTTAAACTACGTTTTACAGAACATTACAATGCACTTGTACCGTGCTTAACCATTGTGCTTGAAATAATACATCTAATAAAAAGCTCCCCTGGAGTCTGAAACGCAAACATAAATCTAGATAGGAGACAGTGACAAAAGGGTATTTCAGTAAAGCACTTTCTCCTACCCATTACATTGTGCTGTTAACAAGTCATTGGGATGGTGGGAAGGTAGAGGCAGGAAGAAAAGGAAGTCCTCACTCTCCTTGGCATCTTCAGCAGGTTTTGTCAGTTTCGAATGTGGAGGGTGCGTGCCCTCTGCTCTGAGAGCGTTTGCAAACATTCTCATCAACAGCAGTTCAAATGTTTTCTGGATTCACCCTGTACAACTGAAGCAAACTCCAGCGTTACATCGCTTTCCTGTATGCGATATCACGGTGAGTGCCAGCCATGAGAGACACTTTGTGTGTGTCTGACAAGCACCTGCAGCTAGGGACTTTTGTGAGTGACAGCACTGACAGAACTCACAGCATCTCACTTCAGGTGCTTCCTTAGCCAGGTTTTATGTGCATTTCAGCTCTCACAGCTTATCTCCTGGTTGTCAGGGAGGATGAGGTACAACTTGTCTAAGAATCAGGAAGGATAACCTGCACTGCAAACGGGTTGCATCCAGGGAAAAGATGAATATATGCCTTTGTATCTTCTCATCATAGGAAAGCTTCTGCAAATAGATGGCCCAACCCATGGCAACACCAACTCCTTGACTGACAGTAAAAGCACACAGACAGCAGCAAAGAGCATCTCTGGGAGAAGAAACAAAAAGCTCCCTAAAAAAATGGCTACATTCTTCTTAAGACACTCTTAGCTATCCAAAGAAAGGGCCACTACCTCTGACATGGCGATCTTCCTGCTCACAGAATCACAGAATCATTACGGTTGGAAAG
>VWZX01011325.1:0-199364 GCA_013399015.1 Galbula dea
ACAGAATTAATTCTGTTCTAATCCAAACCATTACAGTCACATTTATTTTGCTTATGCTCAAGAGAACTTTGAACTCCCTTCTTCAGTAGCAAAAATTTAGATTAAAAACAATTGTATGAGTGTGTTCCATTTCAGCTGTTAACATCAGCAAGCAGTATTCTAGGCTCTGTAGAACAGCATGGCAGGTAACAAAAGTTGTATTCTCATCCAGTTTTCTCTTAAATTGTATAATGGCAAATGGTAGCTATCAAGTAGTAGTTCTCCAAATCGAAGTACATGACAGCAAGCTTTAGGATCTTTTGAGAAATATTAAATTCTTAAAAGTGAAGATCCTTAGTTTGAACACAAATATTTGATCTTTAGTTCAGTTTGTAGAGAACACTAAGTTATGGTACAATTACTATAGAAGTTTATGTCCCTGTTTCTAGCTGAGGTCATGCTAAGTATAGAATAGAATCATCTGGGTTGGAAGGGACCTCCAGAGGTCGTCTAGTCCAACCTCCCTATAGTGAGCAGGGACATCCCTCACTAAATCAGGTTGCTCAGAACCCTGTCCAGCATCACCTTGAATGCCTCCAGGGACGGGGCCTCAACCAGCTCCCTGGGCAACCTGTTACAGTATTCCACTACCCTCATGGTAAGGAACTTTTTCCTAATATTTAATCTAAATCTACTCTTCTCTAATTTAAAACCATTACCCCTTGTCCTTTCACTACAGGCCTTTGTAAACAGGCCCTCTCCAACCTTTTTGTAAGTTCCCTTCAGGTACTGGAAGGTCACTATTAGGTCCCCCTGAAGCTTTCTCTTTTCTAAGCTGAACAATCCCAGCTCCTTCAGCCTGTCTTCATAGGGGAGGTGTTCCAGCCCCCTGATCATTTTCATGGCCCTCCTTTGGACCCGCTTTATCAGGTTTTAAAAGCAGAGTAGGTTGGCTTTATCAGATGAAAAATTAGTATTTCTGATGGATAATATGCTAACTTCTCAAGGAATTTTTTTCTTACTGAAACACAAAGAAGCCACAATCTGGTTTAACTGGTTAAAAAATAACAATATTTTGTGGTTTTATTAATGAAACCTAATAGGCTTTCTCAAACAACTATTCTTTTGAAGTTTAATTGTTTCTGTTGTTAAATCTCTCTTGTAAAATTGCTATTAGTGTTACTATATTGTCTAATTTGTTAGTAAAAGTTGATTATTTTGTACTTATGAGTCATTAATTTTTTTTTGGTAAATATAGAGAAGTTTTGGAGTTTTTTACATTTTTGGAGTCTGTGTGTGGATATTTCTAACACTTTGCCATCTTTCATAGATTTGTTGGAAGAATAACTATAAGTCAGCAAACTGAAGAAATCGTACGGTAAGAAAAGTTTTGTAAGGTGAATGTTTAGAACTGGTGGAGGTGGTTAAAATCATGGCCATCACAAAAAAGAGTTACTAATGAATATACAAAAAAGGAGGGGTATTTTTGCTGAAAGTATCAGTTGTAACTGCATATTTCAGATGGAGATAGAAAAATTAGCAAAAGAAAACTCATTACTACCCAGTTTTTCAGATTTAGTAAGATAGTTCTGGAAAGCTTGTCTGTTCTGAAGGGAATGGTTTTTAGGCACTGGTAATCAGCTAGTAACTTTGCTGTTTGCTATTTAAAATATTTATTGATCTTAAACATTTTCCAGTGGCATATTATGTGGACTACAACAGATCATCTTTCATCAGTGGCACTGAGCAGTTTTTTTTGCAGTTGAAATTAGAAATGATTGGTCTGTTCTTAAAGATTTTTAGCTTTTAGTATATATTTCAAGCTACTTTACTACCTGGACTGTAAAGATAATAAATGCTTACATCTGTAGTAGTCAACACTTAATTGTGTGCACATATAGCTATATGTACAAATTATGAGCTCACAACCTTTCCCTGTGCAGTCATAGCAAGCAGCATGTACCTAAACACATGTGAAAATATAAAGATGGGAAGCTACTAACAGACCTACCTGTGAACTTCCTCAAAAGGTTTCCAATTGCAGTGGATTGGCCCCAGCTAACAGCCGAGCAGCAACACAGCTGCTCATTTGATTCCCCCCACTACAACAGGCCAGGAGAGAAAATAGGAAGAGCAGTAGTGAAAAAGGTCATGTTTTGAAATAAAGACAGGGACATCACTTGCAAGGGATGACCAGATTTTCAGGAATATTTAGCATGTTATTGTTTATTCTTATGAATTGTTGATACTTAAGCTTTCAAAAACTTCTTCACCTTTTCTCAAAATGTAAAGTACTTTGTTATGATGTATAAATGTGTCACAAACAGATATGTTACGGTTCTTTCACCCTTCTAATGTCCAAACTATTTCCTTTTGCACATCTTTTTAATGAAATTTCTACCTGAAAAGCAGTATTATTTTCCGCATACTCTGTGCTGCCAGTCTGAAAAACTCAAAAGTCTTTAATCTGAGAGCCTCCTATGAGACTGGCAGAGATCTTGTCAGGTTTAGATAGGAATAACATGGAGTTCAGAGTGACTGAATGATATGCCAATGGTTTTACAAGAAATATGGGAGTGTAGAAGGCCCCATGTCCGGTGCCTTAGCCACCCACCCTCTTAACCCCACCAAAACCGACTCAGATGTTTTCTAAGGTCACTTTATGTGCTACTTCACTTAGAGCTTTTCAGAATTCATTACTGCCAAGCTTGACAGGTTCAGTTTTGGGATAATTGATCAAAATAATTTAGTTGATTACATGTAACAGAGCCAGTTCAATGGGAGCATGAAAATAATTGCAAGTTCTGACTGCTGGTGGAGTTGTATCTTGACTGTCAGAGATAAACGTGTCTGGTCTATGTTGTGCTGATTCCGGTTTTGTGTTTTGGGTCTCTCAGACTGGTTGTACAAAGTACAAAAAACACTTGACTCCAGAAATATACATTAGGTTTCTTGTAAGAAAATGTTAAATTCTTGTGCATTTATCTCTTTTAGTTTAGTTTTTCAATTAAAGTTTTAGTCTAGCCTAAAATGCTAACATATGTATGTGTAATTGAAGAACCTGTCATAATCTGTGTGTATATTTGGTCCCCATGGTATTTGTAATGGTAGCTGTCACATTGGCAGTAATATTTAACTTAAATGTTTTAACTGTGGGAGGAGAGGTGTGTGTTTGTGGTGAGGTTTTTTTTGAGTAATTCCAGATTTTGCTTTCCAAGTACCTTGCAAGTATAAATGTTTTGTTTATATAATATTAATCATGGACTGCTTGTGGTAGAGCTTGTGGAAAAGTAAGAGAAACCCAAGGGCTTGTACTAAGTAGCACTTAGTATATGATCTTTAACTCTTTTCCTTACACCCAGTATATCAGCTTGGCCACTGCAGTTGATCAGTTTCTGCTTTCATTTGAAACATTGGCAAAAATTATGATTCTGCCTTTTTTTAGTATTTTTTTTAAAATTATTATTTGAAACCAAGCCTGCTGACAGTTTCTACAGATGATACGGCTGCTGGAGTTGAACATATACAGCTCTAACCTTATATGAACCTTGATCCTGACTGAACCTTTGTTTTCACACCACTGTTTACGGTTAACTTAGCTGTTGAATGTATTATTGTGGTGTGACAGGTCTGACATCTCTGAAATTTTAGTCTTGTGTTAGGAAGTAGAACTTGCACTAGTTGTTTCTCTGATATGAATAGCTTTTGAACTTACTAGATCATTTCAGTTTGACAGAGAGGTAGAAGATAAGTAAACCAGCCAAACCTAAAATAGCAGTCCCGTTGCACTGTCAGTTCAACAGGCTTTTTGTGTGCTGCCTTCTCAGGTAACTTGCAGGTCTCTCTTAACCAGCCATTTGGTATATTTAGCTCAGTCACTAATTATGGTGTATTAAACAGAAGTGAGAGAGTGTGGCTGTGACCAGAGGAAACCAAGAGCTTTGTGGAGGTGTGTGGGTGAGGTGTGGTGAAATAGGTAAGAGGACTGAAGATGAACCTAACTGAGGGTGGGATTGGAGTTGTTGCAGTGGGAATTCATCAGGAATCTAGGATGATTTTGCATAGGAAACTGGATTTCAGTAGTCCTACAGAATACAGAACAACTAATTTTTAAATGCTGATATGTCTGTTTCTTTTTAGACCACTTGGTCCTGAAAGTCTCTTACTTCGTGGAGCAAGATTAAAAAACACTAAAGAAATATTTGGTTTGTAGACATCTAAATATTTAAAGAGTATTCTCTTCTTAAAACATGTTGATGAACTGTGGTTTAATTCTACTTGCACTGAAGAAATTATAATCTTGCAGACTGTAACCTGAGGGGATATGATTATAGACGAAAGTTATTATGCTGAAGAATCTCTAAAGACATAAAGTACCAGCTCTGCTCTATGAAAATATTTGAAGTGGTTTGATACAAGTATACCTTAACTTCCATGGATAAGTGACTGTTGTTACTGTTACCCATTATTTAAGACTTTCTCCTGAGATTTACCATTCTGATTTTCATAAAATACATACTGAAAAGCAGTACAGTCATCATAATGAATAGTGTTTTAGTAGGTGTTAAAATCATTTCAGTAGTATTGTACTGAAGTAAACACAAAAGTAGTATCTCCTCTTGATTTTATCATGTGTCTCTTAAATGAAAAAATCTGCAAATTGTATGTATGCAGAAAATAAAGTATAACTCTTCTCCTTCCTCCACCCCCCTTCCCAGGTGTTGCAGTGTATACAGGTATGGAGACAAAGATGGCATTAAATTACAAGAGTAAATCTCAGAAACGTTCAGCAGTAGAAAAGTATGTTTATTTTCTACGATCTTTCCTATTTGTAGAGTTTTAACCTATATTTTTTCTCAGTAATTTTAAAATGATGATCTCATCCATCACTGGGTTGTAGGCAAGGAAAGAGAGTGTTAGTTCAGTTTCTTGATATTTCATCCTTTATTGATTCTTTTACTAATGTACAAGTTGAAATACCCAAGATGGACAAGTACTAAAGCAGAGCAAGTTATTTAGGGAGGTTTGTTTTGGAGTTGTGGAAATGATTTCATGATAGAAATTCTGTTTGAACCAGATGCTCAGGGAGCCTTTTCACAACAGTCCTAGCCTCTGCATCTTTTACCGTCTTGCTCCTTCAGAAAGGATGGATTGAAATGAAGTCTTAATTGTTTACAAACTTTTGCCCTGAATTGTACTATTTGGTATAATGAAAAATAGCTTTGTTGCATGCAGTCTAAAGGATATAGCTTATCCAGATATGTTTTTCAGTGAATCTTGCATCCAGCACAAGTCTCAGGCTCACTTTGAAAAATCTTTGCTCGTAGTTTACAGGATAGGTGTTACTGTAATAGAGATTTAGATGTTGAACCTTGTGAATCATTTTAAAAGTTAAAGGAGTTCTGAGATGTTGCCTTTATTCCAGGTACTAAAAATCTGAGATAGCCTCCCAGAATTCTTTTGCAAACATAGGATTGATTGTTCTTCTGTATCCAGATACAAACAGAACTGCAGAGTGCACAAGAAAAGTTCAGTCGTCAAAGTGAGGAGTAGAAAGATGGTCTGGCTAGCATTACAGAATATAGAGGCAAGTTTGGCTGTACCCTGGTATAGCATGGCCCGGGTTAAGCAGTCAGATGCACATGGAAGTGCTCTTCTAATTGAAGGAAAAGATGCAACCTTGGATTTCCACTGTGCTTGTTTGTACTGCCTTCAAAAGCTTGGTAGGTACATACAGAAGAAGAGAAGGATAAGTTAGCCCCAAAATCTTGGACAGCAGGTGTGGTACAAGTCAGCTGTTGGGGTGTTTTGGCACCCTAACCATGTCTTCATATTGCCATTCGTAGAGTATATTGCTATTTGTAGAGGATGTCTTAGTCAGATGTAAGATTCCTTTTCAGTTCTGTTACTTGCCTGTCACATAGAAACTTTATATTCAGATCAAACACAAGATACCTTTAAAAAAAAATTGTGCAGTAAGTTTGTGAACAATTCATGTAACCACTGTGTCAACAGATTCAGTAAAACAAATTGAAGTTTGTTGTTTGTTTTTTCCCTCTTTGTAGGTCCATGAATTCCTTTTTGATAATTTACCTAATAATCCTCCTCTTCGAAGCCATTCTGAGCACTATTTTAAAGTATGCATGGCAAGCTGAAGAAAAATGGGATGAGCCTTGGTATAATGAAAAAACAGAGCATGAAAGAAACAGTAGTAAGGTAATGTAATTCTGCCCAGTTGTATATCTGGGAAACATTCAACCACTATATATTGCTGAATGTGGTATTTGTTATGTCTCTGTTCTTGGATGTAGGTGTAACTACCACATGATCCATTTCAAGTCTATGTGCTGTTGTCTCAGTGTTCTTGAGAGTTAGTTCTGTGTAGCCTCACCCTTGTGTGGAAGTACCTATGTTACTAGTTGGACTTTTTCTTCCTTTATGAAAAGACCAAGCTTTTTGAAAATGTTGGGGTTTGTTAGGGTGTGTTTCCGGTGTTCTATGTTCTTATTATAGTTATTGTTCTTCTGGGTATCTTTTGTCATTCCTTAAATGAGGAGGAGGGTGACTGTTCTAGTGCACGTTCCATTGCAGTGATTTCACAGTTAAGGCATTTTGGATATTCTGTGATGTTGAGATTGTTCAGAAGATTTTGTAAGGCTGTAATTTTGCTCAAGCTCCTGCTTGCCTTCTCATTTTTCTGTGGAGACTGGAGGGATACTTTGAAGTGTTCCTTAAGTCTGCAGTTCTGAGAAGTCTTTTTTTTTAAAGACTCTTTTAAAATACTCATTCTGTATTTTTCCGTGTTCTGTTTAATTTTTGATTTCTGAATGAGTCTGCCTTCTTTCAAAGCAGTGCAGGAGCTGGCTGAAGCTGATTCTAAGTAGTAGAGGGGATTTTCAAAGGACAGAGGAATTGAAAATGCAGTTTGCACATGTGATTTCAGATGCTTAACACATACACCCTCCCCACCTCACAGCAAGTTGAGAATTGATATGCTCACTAGGTGCCATGTGTGCAAAAAGGTCCAAATACCTAGTCAGGAGAGTTCTGTTCTACTTCCCAAGTAGAGTGAAATTTGCAGTTAGTGCCTAGTGGATCAGGAACGAAAAAGTAGTAATTCAAGAATTCAATTCAAGAATTGGCTCAGAGAGAATTAAGAGCTTACTTGGATTTCACTAGAATGTGCAGCTTTCTCAGAAGATTGTCATGCAAAGTGTTTTTCTGGTTTAACTGGAAAAATGCCTCTAGCTCAATTGCTGTGTTCTGTTTAGAACTATTAATGCAGGTTATCACTACAGTTAAACTTCTCAGTGTATTCTAAAATTATCTTAAAGTGTCAGTGTTGAAAAGTACTAAATTTAAAAGTTTTCAAATTGTTTAGTGACTTTTATGCTTATTACCTGCACCTATTAAAGGCACTTTCCACTGTTTGAAATGTTCAGTCAAGTAAAGTTGTGGATCTGAAGTAGTTGCTATGTAAGATAGACTAGCTTGTGGAGCCTTTTCAGTTCCAGACAGCATCAGGATAAGTATTTACACACTTTCCATTCATTTACCATTACCTTCAGAGGAGTGTACTGAGCCATGTGTTTCTGCAGTGTCAGTCTCCTATCATGTCTTCATTCTCTCTCCCATTATTACTTCCACCATCTGCGTTGCATTTCTCAGTATGCTGACATCCTTTTTTGCAGCACTTTCTTTTTAGATCTGTCCTGTGTTGTGTAGACTGTTATTTAATAGGCAGTGCTTGAAGAAACATGCTAACCTTAGTAATTGTCACTTCTTCTCAGTATTGGTTCTTTTACATGAATTACTGCCTTCAGTTTGTCTTATCTTTTCTGATTTTGTTTGGAAGATCTCTTAAAGCACAGGACTTTGAGTTTTTGTCAGACACTTTAATTATTGGTACTGATTATTAAGTAGTTATAGCAATGCTCCATAATTAGGAAGGACAGACATTACTTAGCTTTGCAAACTGTTTACTACTTTTATACTGCCATTTTTTAAAATGTTCCACTACACCAGTGTCTGGTAGAGTTGAAAGAGATATCCCAGACACAAATGTCAAACACAGTAATTTGAAGAGGCATAGAAGAAGTCTGTGCTGTTGAAATCCACACGGTCTCTTTCTTGCCATGAAATCTGGATCACCCACAACAGCGGGGAATGACAGTAGACAGGAACCCTCTTGTCACTCTGCTGTCCTAAACCCATAGAGAATACTTGCAGATTCCTCTGACATTGAATATCAGTTGTTTGTCCTCATCATTTATAGTTCTGGAGAAAAGCCTGTGGATGGTGCTACTTGTTGAATTTGAGAACACATTGGTTTGTTCAAACCTAACTCTTTGAAGAGAGCTGTTTCAAAACTGTCGCCACGACAATTGATATTATTTAGTAGGCCAATATTAATTGGCAGCCCTCCTGCCAGATTCAGTGGAAAGGACAAAAATTAATCAACTTGGAAACAGAAACATTGACTCATAGCTTAAGGCAGTCTTTTTGCCTCAGTCTGAAGGTGCATTACTGGGGCAATCTAGAAATACCTCTGTTGTCACTCTGTGTGTTCTCTCTCATGTACCTGGGACTTACTCTAGCTCTTGTCAGTTTGTCATTTTTCATACATATGGAAACAGTATAACTAAGTAACCATGTTTCACCTGGTCATTGCAGTAATCTTTACATTTTATCTTTTTCTCTTTTAGATTCTGAGATTTATTTCAGATTTTCTTGCTTTTCTGGTACTTTACAATTTTATCATACCTATTTCACTTTATGTGACTGTTGAGATGCAGAAATTTCTTGGATCTTTTTTTATTGGCTGGGATCTTGACCTATATCACAAAGAAACAAACCAGAGAGCACAAGTAAATACTTCAGACCTCAATGAGGAACTGGGACAGGTAGAGTAAAAAATACTTTTTTTTCTTTGTTTTTTTTTTCTTTGGGTTTTTGTTCCCTTTTTTTTTTCCTTTTTGTGTTGTTTTGTTGTCGTTGGTTTGTTGTTTTTCTTGGGGGGAGTCACACTTTTTTGTGCTTTCTTGCATGGGTTGTTTTTCCCTGTTTTTTTTTTCAATTTTTTTGTTTGTTTGCTTTTTTACCTGATATTTTCTACTACTTTTTTAATATTAAGATTCATTACTGCAAACTGGTTGTGCTTTCGTTTATGATTAATTTAAAAATAAAGTGTAAATATCTGATGGCAGACATTAAAATTTTTACATGATCAAAAAAGGGGGTGTAGTGGAGTATGTGAGTTGAAGTTGGTTTTTTTTCTAATACATGCAACTCCAAGTCTGCTTCTTTTGTTTTATTTTGTAAAAGGTAGAGTATGTGTTTACAGACAAAACCGGTACACTAACTGAAAATGAGATGCAGTTTCGAGAGTGCTCCATTAATGGCATAAAGTACCAAGAGGTCAATGGTAAACTAACTCCAGAGGGGTTTTCTGAAGATTCTCCAGATGGAAACAGGCATAATTTGGTAAGACATTTTTTCCTCCCCCATTAGGCATCCTAGATAGAAAATGGTTTTTTTCGAAGATATAATCTTCTAGCATTAGTGTTTTTTAAAATCAGTCTGAATTTCTCAATAGTTTGAAACTATTGTGACTGAAAAATAGTTTATTAAACATGTTTAGGTATGATTGTTTAACATGGAATACTTCACAGATATTTAAGTAAATGCATATTCAAAATTTGGGTTGATACATAAATGTTACAAATAAAGTTTTTTCTTTCTTACAGATGACAGAGGAAGAACTCTTCTTGAAAGCAGTTTGTCTTTGTCATACAGTGCAGATCAATGCAGATCAAACAGATGGTGCTGATGGTCCCTGGCATGCCAATGGAGTAGCACCCCAACTGGAGTATTATGCTTCTTCACCAGATGAGAAAGCTTTAGTTGAAGCTGCAAGCCGGTGAGCTGTACTGCCCAAACTACCTACTGTAGACATTGCCTACTGGGGCAGGCCATTCATGGTAAAAGCAACCTTAAAAATGGCTCAGGATTGTAAAGCTGAGGGCCTGGCGCTGTCAGTTTACAATGAAAACAAAACCATAAAATTTGTATGGAAATCCTGCAGAATTTATAGTGGACAGAGTGTGTTGCTATTAAAATGGTGTGGAAAGTAGACATTCTTTCCTTTTCTCCCCCACCCCGAAACAATGGAGAGGCATTCCATCTAAAGTGTATGCTTTCTTTTCCTTCTAGAGTTGGAGTAGTGTTTACTGGAACTAGTGGGGACAGTATGGAAGTAAAGAGTCTGGGAAAACCAGAAAGGTATTTGGTTTTATTCCTCGTCTCTTTTGAAGGACAGAATAGGAATGAAGACTAATATAATGTTCTTCTCTTTATCCTCTCTGTTCATAACAAAACCATGCCTTTACACAGCATGCTGGTTTTAGTGCTTGTCACCTGATGTCTTCAAGACAGTTTGCATCTTATTCCTTACCATTTGAAACTGCAAGAATTTTGTTTCTCTGTGTAAGTGTTATAGCAGTTTGTGTCTTTGCCCATTCCTCAAAGGCTGAGACAGTAGTAGAGTGGAAGAATGGTTTACTTACCTCTCAGAGTTTGTGCTTTCAACTCTAGAAGCACCCAGAGTCAGTCTCATGTATGCATAATCTAGTTACATACTGTAAATTTTACCCAAGTTAATAGAAATATTAGTTATGACTGTATATTATAACACCTTTTTTCTGCTTGATCTGTGTCACTTACTTGGTGGTGCTTTAAACAAAAAATAGCCACTCATCAGGGAGCATTCGCTCTTTTTTGCCTGTGTAGACTGTTTACAAGTGTTAGAAACAAAATGTAGTTCTCAAAGTTACACTTGAAGTAATGATAGAAGGCTAAGGGAATAGGTAGGAGCTGGTTGTAATCTGCAGATCACAGAATCATAGAATGTTAGGAGTTGGAAGGGACCTCAAAAAACCATCTAGTCCAACCCCCCTGCCAGAGCAGGATTCCCTATACCAGGTCACACAGAAACACATCCA
The DNA here is from genome assembly GCA_013399015.1 of Galbula dea. Taxonomy (NCBI): domain Eukaryota; kingdom Metazoa; phylum Chordata; class Aves; order Piciformes; family Galbulidae; genus Galbula; species Galbula dea. The sequence continues at coordinate 10,980 of VWZX01011325.1, forward strand.
GACGAGTTTTGAATCTCTCCATAGAAGGAGACTCCACAACCTCTCTGGGCAGTCTGTGCCAGTGCTCTGGCACCTTACTGTGAAAAAATTTTCCCTTATGTTCACGTAGAATGATGTAAAACTAGTGTTCAGGAAACTATTCCTGTTGGTAGAAGAAACTTTTATTCTTATAGAGTGGAATTAAGTATATATATACACTGATGAAAAGCAATTAGTTGCACAAACACTAGTAACAGGGATTGTTGCTCAACAGTGGTTGCATTACTTTTAGCTTCTATATAAATGACAGTTTGGGGAAAGCTCTGTGGGAGAAGAGAATATTTATAAGTAACTGGTTTTGGAAATTTATTTCTAAAAACGTTTTCTTCCCTTTCCCTCTTCTATTAAAACACAAAATACAGGTATAAATTGCTTCATGTTTTGGAGTTTGATCCAAATCGCAGACGAATGAGTGTCATTGTAGAGAGTCCCTCAGGTAAGTGATTAAAAATTGCACAAGCTTCAGTTGAGAACTTAAATAGTATGTATTCTTAATTTCTGTTCTGCTTTAGGGGAGAAGCTCTTATTCACAAAGGGAGCAGAATCTTCCATTCTTCCTCGTAGTAAGAGTGGAGAAATAGACAAAACAAGGATACATGTGGATGAATTTGCTTTGGTAAGTATATGCTTGTCCAGCTGTTTAGAAGAAAATTCTTCTGGTACAAATTCTGTGACTTGAAGTGAACAAATTGCAGGTGACACCTTGTTAGATTAGAATCTTGTCTTTTATTTTCTCACAGAAAGGCCTAAGAACCTTGTGTGTAGCCTACAGAAGATTCACACCTGAGGAGTATCAAGAAATTGGCAAACGCCTTCATGAGGCCAGGACTGCCTTACAACAACGGGAAGAAAGATTAGCAGATGTATTCAACTTCATAGAAAGGGATCTGGAATTACTTGGGGCTACAGGAGTAGAAGACAAGTATGCAGTGGGGTTTCTGCTAACCACTCAAAACCATAGCAAGTTTAGGATTTAGAATGAAAATGTGTGCCATGAAAAACTCTCCTGCCATGACCAAAAGTTCTGTTATTCTTCTTTAGTATGTTTAGCACTCTTTGGATTGGTAACATTCCAAAAACCAACTGATTTTTGGCTTAATAACAATGGCATAGTGTGCTTCAAAAGGGGAGATTTAATGTATGTTTAAAGGAATAATTATAGGAAATATTTAAGGTAGCGACTAATTCCTTGGGAAAACATCAGCGTATAGCTGCTTTACAAAGCATTCTGTTTGTGTGATGTGTATTCTCTAAGTCAGAGGGGGTGTTGCACACTACAGTGTATGTACAGATGGAATGCTTAGAAGCTTTTCATGCACCACAGTAGATAGTAATTGTCATAGACTGTTTTAAGTTTCTCTAATACAGCACTGGTGCGTCATATGAATTAAGATATGCTTATTGCAAATTTTTGATCACTTAGCAGGACTGAAGATCAGGTTTTGTTTCATCATTTTGTTTTATATTGGAAATGCAGTCTTAATTTATCATGCCAGTGTGGGTTACAGGAGTAACATGGAGATAGTGTGAGCTCTTCTGTAAATATTTGTTGGTTTTTTTTTTTTCCTGTTTCTAGATTGCAGGAGAAAGTCCAAGAAACTATAGAAGCACTCCGATTGGCTGGTATCAAAGTGTGGGTACTCACTGGAGATAAGCATGAAACAGCTGTTAGTGTCAGTTTATCATGTGGACACTTTCACAGAACCATGAACATCCTTGAGCTTGTGCAGCACAAGTCAGACAGTACATGTGCAGAACAGCTGAGGCAGCTAGCCAAGAGGTAAAATACCTGAGATGTCTTCATCTTGGTGATGGTCTTAGCTTGGTTTTATTTTCAAATTCTTTTGGTAATCTCTTTGATGTATGTGCCAAGCACATGAAGTTGCCTTTAAAAAACCAAAATTATTAATATAATAACATCCTTGAAGCAGTCTAACAGACTAGTGTCTTTGTTTATTATATGGGCAACAGCACAAAAACATAACAAAATTTCAATTTTTCCATCACACTAATGCAAAGCCAACTTTTTTGTTCCTAAATAGAATAAAGGAGGACCATGTTATCCAGCATGGACTGGTTGTGGATGGGACCAGCCTTTCTCTTGCACTCAGGGAACATGAAAAACTGTTCATGGAAGTCTGCAAAAACTGTTCTGCAGTGTTGTGCTGTCGCATGGCACCCCTTCAGAAAGCAAAGGTGAGTGAGAATATGACCAGCTTTTCTTCTAAGTATTTTTATCATGCTTTGAGGAGGCAAAGATTTCTGGAACTGCTTTGTTTGTTTGTCTGACCTTTTGTGTGACTTTTGAATCCTTGTTAAATTCAGTTGATCTGGAGTAGTTTGTTCAGAAGTCTCTATGTGCAGTCAAAATACTGCCACCATGCAAGAAAAAGCTAATCTTTAATCAGCTCAATTAAATTCATGGAGCTCTAGAGAAAAGATGTGTGTCTCTAAAAAATTAAAAAATACCCAAGTTGAGGAGGAAGTAGGAGGGAAGGGAAGCTGAGGCCTAATCTTTGCAGAAGGTTTGCCTTAATGCTCTCTTCTGTGATCATTTTTCCTTCATATGTATTAAATTTTACTAAAATACAGGTCAGATAAAATTCAAATTCAGATTTTGTGATTTATTTTTTCTTTTTCCCTCTGTAGACAGCTAAGCTCTGAATAGCTATGCTATTTATTCTTTCCTTTTGAAATTTTCTCACTTTATTTTATGTTTCTCTTCCTTTTTTGGGGCTAATATTCAGTTTTATACCTCAGAGTACTCTTTATTATACTTTTAGCATATCTGTATTCTTTAAAGGCTTTTGGCATGTATTTCCAGTAATAGTAAACCTTTGAAAGGACACTGTTGCCGATTCTAATTTTATACCTTAACAAAAAGAAAAGCTAAAAAAGGACATATTTTTACCTTAAAGCACTAGGAAACTCTTATGTGAGGTACTAAGTGTACAAAAGAGGGCAGACTTTTACGGTATAGCGTGAATGACCTGTTTTGAGGTCGCCCTTCCTGCTTCCACCATTTAGCCAGATTTTTAATATAAAATTTTTAATATAAAACTGTATGTGAAACTTGGTATAATATTAGTTTCAATAAGATGTTAAAAGGAAGCTGTTCTATAGCTACAATGAGAAACACAATTTTTTGGATGTGTTCACTTTATATATGCTCTTTTAACTGAAGTGTTTGCCATCCCCTCTCTTTAAGGTGTAGTTATTTACCTATGTTATGTCCTTGTTCTTATTTTGTCATTTAACTTGATTTATAAAGTTTTTTGCACTACCAGATTTGTCAGATAGCAGTCAACAATGCTTTCCTTAATTCTTATCCTGTCCAGCAGATAATCTTCATTATTCCCTGTGTTTTGTCATAAAGTACAGTAAAGCCTAATTTTGACGGCAGTGACTTTAATTTTAAACACTGAAAGTGTATAAATGCCTGAGACATGCTGTACAACATGGGAGTGGAAAAGAGTATGGCAGTTTAGTCTAGCTTTGTGTTTGATTTTCTGCTGTAGGCACCGTTTTTTGTGAGGTTTATTCCAAGGTTAAGCTGGAACTCAGTATTTCACACCATTTCTCCTTTAATTCTAGAGCTCGTTCATATACGGCTAGCAGCCTCACTATTTCTTTTTGTATATTTTATGGCTCAGAAACCTATTTAAACATCTTTCATGTCAACCATTCCAAGCTGCAGCTGATTGCTGTTGTTAGAAGTTGCCAGAGGACTTGGCTTGACCTTTTCACACAGATGTTTGTCTGTCTAAGTTACACAGTCTTTGGTATCTCATGAGGACTGATATGGGTGACATACTCCAGCCTTGCTTCCTCTAGAAGGCTTTTTATGAAGATCTAATGCTAAATGTACTTGAAATACTTACCCCTTAGGAATGTGGAACCTTTAAACTTGAGTATTAATACTGCAATTAGGGAATATATGCCCACAATCAGGTGAATTTCTCCAAACTATGGACTGTATTTAATCGCCGTTGTGTTCCTTGTGTGAATTACCACTCCTGTGAATCAATGCACTGACACTGTCTGCAGGAACTCAATTATTTAAATACATTTGTTTGTCTCTACTTACCTCATGTGGTTGTGGCTCTGCTGATGTTTCCACTTTGGGTTTTCTGGAACTTCAGGAAGAGTCTGGATGTGGTCTGAATGATCAGGTAGTGAAGTGGATTGTGAAGTGGTTGAAGGAAAAAGTCAGAGAGCTGTGGTCAATGGGATGGAGTCTAGTGGGAGGCCTGTGTCTAGTGGAGTCCCTCAGGGGTCGGTACTGGGACCAGTACTTTTCAATATAGCCATTCATGACCTGGATGGGGGACCAGAGTGCACTGTCAGTTAGTTTGCTGATGACACTAAACTGTGTGGAGCGGCTGACACACCGGAGGGTTGTGCTGCCATTCAGCGTGACTTAGACTGGAGAGTTGGGCAGGGAGAAATTGAGTGAGATTCAACAAGGCCAAGTGTCGAGTTTTGCACTTGGGAAAGACCAACCCCATGTATCAGTATAGGTTGGGGCTGACCTGTTGGAGAGCAGTGAAGGGGAAAGAGACATGGGGGTCCTGGTGGATGGAAGGATGACCATAAGCCAGCATGAAACTGCTTGAAAGAGTCCAGCACAGAGCCACAAGGATGATGAAGGGGCTGGAACATCTTCCTTATGAGGAAAGGCTGAGGGAGCTGGGTCTCTTTAGCATGAAGGGGAGACTAAGGGGTGACCTCATTAATGCTTATAAATATGTGAAGGGCACGTGCCAGGAGGATGGGGTCCCTTCCAATCCCTACCATTCTGTGAGAGAAACACCATTTTATTTTCCTAGATAACTTTCTGTTTGTTTTTGGAAAGCCTTATGGTTCTGTATTCATAGCTTTGCCTCTGCAGCCTGTTTAACACTGAGGTAGTGAAGCTTTTACCTTTAGTTAGAGCTGACTGAGAGGTTTGTGAATTACTATTTCTGCTTGACGAAAAGCCTCATCTAGCTCCTCCCTCTTTAGAATATTGTTGGTACTTTAAATATGTTTCCTTTCTGTGGAGAGCAGGATATCACTGATACTCTTTTGAGGATTTTAGAGCATTGTATGTAAACAGACCTCTTCTTTTCTATTATCTTCTTCTGTGGCCTTCCCAACTTAAAATACCCATTGGTGATAATGAAGTTCCTTGAAAAAGAAACTTGTTTTCCTTAATAGTATGTATTGGTCTTTGAGTTAATGTGTTGGGTTTTTTTGATTCCTCTTTAACACTGATTAGTGCCATTAATTGCAAACATGAAGAAACGGAGCATGTCTAGTAAAGGGCATTAAATCTGGATTGCTCCCTAAGTGAATTTTCAGTTCTGATTTTTTACTTGACTTTTTTGTATGACAAAGGGCCAAATTAAGAGTTGTAAAATGACATGTAAAATAAAACAGCAGAAAGAAGTTCAAGGAAGGCATAAGACTTAAATAAGACTTGTGCCCTAGAGCAAGTTCCTTTTCTAAAGGGGCAATGAATTTGCATGTGTGTAATATACTAAAGATAGTTTTTACTCAAGCATGCACATTCATAAACCATACTAATTATATTTACAGGTAGGTAACTAAGTTACTTGGGAACTAGGGGCATGTTTTGTAGGTAGACTGTCTAGCCTGAAAAACTTCTCTCCTTTTGTTTTTCCAGGTAGTGCGACTGTTAAAAACATCTCCAGAGAAACCTATAACATTAGCCATCGGTGATGGTGCTAATGATGTGAGCATGATTCAAGAAGCACATGTTGGCATAGGTAACTTTTCTTTGTCAGAAGAGATAAAGGCAAATAAGATGCAGATTTTACTAGTAAATAGTATTCATAACAGCTAAACTACATTTTTGCACCTGTGAATGGCAGGGTGTTGACATGAGTCATCTGTTGTAGCAGTTTCAGTGAAATTTACTATTTAAGACTGTTTGCTTTCAGAAGTCTTAGGTTTATTGTGTAGTTTACCAGTAACCACAAGTTCTGCTTAATGTCACCTTAAGAACATCAAAGATTCTCTGTAACTAGGCTCTCAGAACTACTCTATTTCAGTTACTGGAAATGAGAATCTCTGACTTCAGATGTCATCAGGTTCTAAGTTCCTGTATAAACTTTGACTTTTAAACCTTTTCTTTGTGCTAAACCGCTATTGCTTGCACCACATCTGTATCGCTGTAGAAATGCCATTTCTGTCTAGTTTGTCTTTGAGGAGAAGGCTTTCATTATATCACTTGAGAGACTGTCACTGATTCTCAGCTCAGCTTGGAAGTTTTCTCTGTTTATATTGTTTTCTGTTATCTGGCCAGGACCTTTCAACTTTTTTTCTGCTGTGTTATATAATTTGAGTACAAAGCAAAACATACATCACATAGTGTTTTGGTGTTTCCTTTACTGACTTTGGATGGTGTTTGTTACAATAGTAAATCCTGAAGCCTCTTACATAAGATATTGGTACATCAAGATATTCAGTCTCTCCCCTCTGTGAGTAAATGATGTATGTAATGTTTATCATGGAAATCAATGGGTGTAGCCTGCTTAAGAAGGTTACAGGCCAATAGCAAATAATGCTTCGTTCTTCAGCTGGATTGTCAACTAACTGAAGTTTACTAAACTGAAATTATCCAAGTTTTTTTGTAATTTGTAGCATATTAGACATTACTTGCATGCTGCTCAGAACTATCAAGTCTCTGTCATCAAGGGTGGTGGGACCTTTAGAGTATTTTCTTTTCAAAAGCAGCCAGAACATTTAAATGTCTGGTTTCCAGGAACTCTAGGCCACTTTTCTTGTGTAAAAGAGCATTTTGTATTCTGTGAATGCTTATTTTAATATTAATAACAGTATTTAGAAATTAGTTTTGTTCAGCTGTGACAAGTGACAAGCTTTGTCAGCCCATCAGATTAACTAAACTGGTACTGTAAGAGCAACATCTCTTTTATTCTTCTGTTGAGTATAGGTCATATATTATTCTCAGGAAGTACTGTAAGCAAAACCTCTCTGAAGTAAAGCATAACTAAGTAAATTGGTGATGGATTGAAAATAGTTTGCTTGGTTTGGGAATTTTGGTTTTGTATGTGTGTTATTATTTCTGTCTATTATTTTTCAATTGACTCAGCATCAAATGAGTGGTTTCCCTTAGTTGTAAGTGTCAGGAATAATGCCTTCTGGAAAAACTGAAAGTTGCTGAAGTCTTTATAATGTTGCAGGAAAACAGAACTTGTAGATTCAGGTGTATGTTTGGTTTGGTTTGTGGTTTTTGTTTGGTTTTTTTTGTTTGTTTTGGGTTTTTTTGTAAACTTTAATTTTTATGATATTTAACCTGTTTTCTGTTTTGTTTCCCAAATGTTACAGGAATCATGGGCAAGGAAGGAAGACAAGCTGTAAGGAACAGTGACTATGCAATAGCACGGTTTAAATTCCTCTCCAAGTTGCTTTTTGTTCATGGGCACTTTTACTATATTAGAATAGCAACCCTTGTACAGTACTTTTTTTATAAGGTAAGTCTTCAAAGAGTGCTAGTGAAGTTCACAGAAAAGTGTGTAACTTTCCACAGCAAGATATTTCTTTTGGATAGAAGTTTTTTGTTGGGAACAGGTTAAATATCTCTAGTCAAGCATTTTTTTCTGGTCCTTTTTATATTTTACCACAAAATGCAGTAGTTTAACTGTGAAATTCTTTAGTTCTTCTATGTAGAAATAGGTTTTAAATACCACAATGAGTTTGGCTAGACTGAGAGGCAGATATACTTGCTCTCTGAAAGCAGTATTACTAGCTTGAAATTAAAGGCACTCTTTAGCAAGATGTAGAATTATAACCTTTTTCTGCTTATTGATTTAATATCAGCCAAATCCATTCATCTTACTTAAAAGGAAAAAAGAGCACAGGACATAGTTGAGGAAGGGAAGGGCCTGCAGAAAGTGTGTGGGGAGAGAGCATGCACTTTACTAGTAGGATCACCTTAAAAAAAAACTTAACAGTTACAGCTGTGACAGAAGAAATCCTCAGGTGAAACACTGCAGGGGAAGTAAGCTCCAGGGACCAAGTTATCTTGGGGTACCTCTCAAGGAGCTATGGCTGTGGAACAGCACCTTGAGCAAAATGCTAGAGGGGAGGAGTGTGAGGGGATTGGCTTGGGAGGTCAATCCTGTGCTAGGGTGTTTGAAATGCTAAAACATCTGGCTTTATTGGTTTTTGTTTGGTTGCTTTTTTTTTACTTGATCATCAGTTTTGATAAGAAGTCAAAATTCACTGACTTAACTTGAAATTTGTCTGGGACTCTAGCATTGGCAACCAAGCCACTTTTTATGTTCTATTGTTTGCTTTCATTTAAGGATAACAGCATGGTGTTAGGTTTTGGTTTCTGTTTTGTCTATTCCCATGCAAAAAGCTCAGATGAGCAGGGCACAGGCTTTCTTGAATGAAATGTGGAAACTATTTTGCAAATAAATTCTTGAAAAAAAACTGAGGGGGAAAATGGATAGATTTCTCTCCTTTAATACTACTTGTGCTCCTATAATGAGGAGTGTTCATCTAACACATGTAATTAAGTTTGTATTTTTCAAGTTCATTGACCAAAATAAAAAAACAAAATACACTCTTGAGCATAGCATATTGCTTCACTTTGCAAAGTGAAATGCTGAAGTAGTTTATGCTCTCCCTGTGTGTTTTTACCAGCTTGTAAGAGTTGGCAATTTTTTTTAGGGTTGTGGGGCATGTACTGAGGATTAACTCTTTCCTTCCCTTCTCTCTTTTTCAGAATGTGTGCTTTATTACACCACAATTTTTATATCAGTTCTTCTGTTTGTTTTCACAACAAGTAAGTATTGGATACTTTACCTACTGATAAATGCGTATGAAACACTCAGGGTAAAGAACTAAAAAAAATGGGAAAGAACTACACAGAAGCAGCACAGATTTTAACACTTAAATAACCAGCTTCATTTTCTGTGTTTGATAGCTTGGTGTTGCTAGAGGGTTGTGTGAGCATAGCTGTTTTCTAACTGATAAGTTCACATAATTCGTGATTTGTTGCTACTATTAGTATGCTAATTTTTAATAGATCTAAACAACATTTTTCTTTACAAGGCTCAAAATGCTTTCTGTTTCCATTTCCAGACGCTCTATGACAGTGTATACCTGACTTTGTACAATATTTGTTTCACTTCCTTGCCTGTCCTCATCTACAGTCTCTTTGAACAGCATGTGCATCCGCATGTACTGCAGAGTAAACCTGTGCTCTACCGGTATGTACATCTTGCATATGTTGCGGTAGCATCACATCATTTAGAACAACAGTGGCATCTGCAGAAGTTGGAACTTGCTTTCATGCATTCCTACAGTATTTTTAGTGGTCATTTATGCAATTTTTAGTAATTTTCTGGATAAGGAAGAGCTTACAGCTACATGGTTTTCATCCTTCAAGTTAAGTAATGTCAGCATTTTAAGGGGAACATCTTTTTGTGTCCATCATGTTAAGACTGGAAGAGAATTGAGCACTTGGTCAGCTTACATGATTGGCAGCTGTTTCCTCCGTTACGTGGAGGAGCTGAAAATCACTCAGGCACACAAATGAAGAACTGAGACGGTGTGGTGTAGGGGGATCTCCTCAGAACTGCATACTGCTTTTTGGAAAAAAATGCATGTTTCTCTTTTCCTAAAGGTCTTTTAAGCAGAACAAGGGGCAAATATCAGGAGATTTGGCTTTTTCTTCCTCTTGCAATTCTGCCTCCAGGGAGAAGAATTATAGTTTGTGCTATTCTGAATTTGACCCATTAGAGACCCTTACCATTGGTGATCCTTGTGTAAAGCAGAGGCAAATCATGGTTGCTCAGAGGAGGGGTTTTTTTGCTCATGACTTACTTATATTTTTTCATAAGTCAACATTTGTTAAATGTCTCTAGGTGAAGTTGCAAGTTACATTTATTCAAAACAATTGCAGGCATGCAATATGAACAGCTGATGACTTATATAAAGACAATCTGAAATCCCAAATTTGTTTTATTTCTGCAGAGACATCAGTAAAAATGCCCATCTGGGGTTTAAGCCATTTCTTTACTGGACCATCTTGGGCTTCTTTCATGCATTTGTTTTCTTTTATGGCTCCTATCTTCTAATGGGAGAAGACACTTCTCTGCTTGGAAATGGCCAGGTACATCATAAGAATTAATTCTACCACTGTATTTTTGGTGATACTTCTTAATATTTTTGGTCTTCTTTAAATCCTCTTTCATCAGAAAAATCTTAATATTTTTTTTTATAAACTATATAATTAGCAAAGATGCTTTGCCAATATTCATGTGTGCTCTCAAGAGTAACATTTCTTAGTGTGTAAATTGTAAGATGTTGTCAGAAACTGTATGTCCATGAAGAATATCTTTCAAGATAATAAATGTATTAATCTGTTTTATTTTGTATACTGGTTTTATCAAAAACATGTCGTAACTTCAGTAAATGAAAAGGTATATTCATTCATTCAAAACTCATTTTTAGTTGAACTTAATTACAGTCTCAAACAACGGCTTCTCTTCAGCATGTGTTATAAAATTAGGATTAAATCTGAAAGTTGACAAAAGTCTTTAAGCTTCCCCTGGAAATGTATTATTTTAATTAATCAGAATTTAAAAAAAATAAGTGGTGCAAGCTGCTTTTAAATTATACTTTTTATTCAATAAATTTTTTTTAAGACAATAACTAATGAAATCATCAAATAGTAGTTTGACACTTTATTTTAAAAATGTTAAAGATCACAGGAAAAATACACAAAACACTCTAAATCTTGGGTGAAACTATTACAGGTTTGCTTCATTTCCCCCTGTTCTGAGCTAGTTAACTCAATTTAGAACAATTAGTGATTTTTCTCTCAAAACTTTTATGGGTGGCAATGCAAAAATACAGTAGCTTCTCTCAATATGCCATTCTTACTACTGACATGAGGTGCTTGCTGATGTTACTAGGTGGCTGCTTGGTGGGGTTGCAAGTTATGGCACAGGGTACTACAGTAGCATTATGCTGTATTCCCAGTGGTCAGCTGCTGATAGGGAGTGAACATGAGCTCAGTGCTTTAACCAAAAAAAGATTTATTTTTTTTTTCCCCTATAATGATGTATGGAAAATGACCAGAATTGTCTTGAGTGACTTAAGATCAGAGAGCATATGAGTGGGTGCTTTTCCTGTTTTCTGTGATGTAACATAAAAGTCTTAGAATTTGTTTGGAGTTACTCTACTTCTCTGCATTTGCTAAAAGATGGTGACTGGAACTAGAAGAACCGTGTGTGTGTCACAGTAAAATACCTGCAGTGCATAAAATAGGTTACAAATGTAATGTGTGCCTGAAAAAGACAAAGTTAAGAGCAAGAAAAGCTGCTGAAGTGCTTTCTTGTAAGAAGTTCTCAAGAAGCGATCACTTTGTGGGGATGTGTGATACACAGGGTAGTGTTAGTGCAAGGCCTCACATTTTCATTCCAGGTTCTCAGTTTGGAGCAAAACAGAATAGAAGAGATTGTAAATAATTTGTTAATTCTGGTGGTTTGTTAGGCTTACCTCAACACATTGTGCAACAACTTATCTTTTAGTTCTTTTTTCTCCCCCCTTTTTCATGCTGTGCATGTCGTCAGATATTGAAACCTAACAGGCAAATGGTAAGAGTTTAGAAGAGGAGGAGATACAAAACATTGTATCTGTTACTTCACAGGATTAAAGGATGCAGCATCCACAATGTTAATGTGTTCAAAAATAAAATGGTGGCAAGAACCTGTTCATGTTTTGCATTCTAACTCTGTGACCATCGAGAGCAGTGTTAGCAAAGACACTTTCTTTCACAGGTCATTCAGGAGCAGTAGTCTAATTTTACTTTAACATTATTGCAGCAGCTCACAGCAAGCACGTGGCTTGTTAAACATTGCCATTGGTATGAAAAGTGAATAGAAGGCTTCAGAAGATGTTATAACAGATATCTTTAAAATTTTCAGTAAATCAGTCACATGGCTACCTCAGCTTTGTACACTGTGTAAAGATGAGTGAAGCAGTTGTGAGATCTGTCACCAGGCTGTTGGGATTTTTTTTTTGTCAGAGCTCTGTAACAAGGACTACAACTGTGCCAATCCCAGTTCCATGCCTCTGTGCTGTACTAATAAATCAACTGTAGGATGACTTGGATTGCCTGTCTGCATGTGGTACCTTTCTCCTTGCTTGCTTAGTTTGCCCCTGTTAAATACAGAGTTCAGGGTTGGGTCATTGTTCAGTGTGTCAGTGGCACAAATAGCTGCGAAACAGCAAAACTTCAGTTTCAGCACCCAAACTGCTTACTAGAGCAGAGCAGTTGGACCTGTTGTAGAATGGCAGCGTGTGTCTGAGTAGCATGTGTGTAGACAGATTACAAACTCAGCAACCCTGCTTGGTTGTCAGAGCTGAGATTTTGTTGTTGTAGAACTTGTTCAGAGTTTTGATAGTTTTATTTACATAGGCAAGAGAATACAAAAGTGACCAGGTACAGCCTTTTTTAATTGAAGCTTAATTTTGTGTTTATTAGCCTTGAAACAAAGTGTCTTTTCCTTACAATTTTCTTTGAAAAATGCAATGACACCATTATTTTTGAATAGCAAAATTGTGCTTGGGGTAAAAGTGAACTTTCAGGTGATGCTGCATGTTGAAAATGATCTGGAAATGTTTAAACTCCAGGTCTTTTACCCTCATGTTAAAGTGAATACCTTCTACTCGATATTTACTTTCTATTGGATTCTTACATTTAATTGATCAAATTGATCTTCATTTTCCTATCATTTCAAGTTCCTGTTTTGGACTTTCTTCACATTTCATGTAGCTTTTGTGGTGGTTTGTTTTAGATGAAGAAGAAAGATGACTTGGTTGTTATTTTTGCTCTTATCATAAGCAGCATTTTTTTCTACTAGTTTGTGTTGTTCTTGCTTTTTCATGATGATTAGTTGTCACAAGCTTGTGTCTGCAGACTTGTTTATTAATGTAGCTGAATTGAGAAAAATCTAACTTGCTGTGAATTCTCTTAATGGAGGGTTTTTTTCTTCCATTGTTTTTTGCCTTGCTGTTTTCTTAGATGTTTGGGAACTGGACATTTGGTACTTTGGTCTTCACCGTTATGGTTATAACTGTTACGATGAAGGTATGCTGTTATATTATTTCTTCCCAGCACTTGAACATAAATCAAATATGTAAGAGCAATAGTTTAAAATTGATTCAAAAGTAATACAGAGGTAGCTGATTCTTGAATAGTCCAGATAAGTGATATGCTTGTAAATATGTGAAGGGTGGGTGTCAGGAGGATGTGGTCAGGCTCTTCTCAGTGAAGCCCAGTGACAGGACAAGGGGCAGTGGCTGTAAGCCAGGAGGTTCCATGTGAATACAAGAAAAAATGTTTTCCCAGTTCAGGTGCCAGAGCACTGGCAGAGACTGCCCAGAGAGGTTGTGGAGTCTCCTTCTATGGAGATATTCAAAACCCGTCTGGATGTGCTTCTGTGTGACCTGGTATAGGGAATCCTGCTCTGGCAGGGGGGTTGGACTAGATGAATTTTCAAGGTCCCTTCCAACTCCTAACATTGTGTGATTGTGTGATTTTTGTATTTAGTTTCAAGGGTAGTTAAATTTTTTTTGCATGTTACTATATTTTGTGTTTAAGCTGGAAGTTCATGTGTTCAGACTGGTATTTATCATTTTCTGTGATGTGGAGGGAAGTTCATTGAAGTCATCTTTGTTTTAGATGGCACTAGAAACTCACTTCTGGACATGGATAAACCATTTTGTTACTTGGGGATCCATTGTATTTTATTTCATATTCTCCTTGTTTTATGGGGGAATTATCTGGTGAGTGATTCCTTTTTTTTTCCATCCCCTCTCCTTTCTGTAGCACATATGATAAATGAAGCTCTGAAAAGCCTTTGATGTATTATGTTCTGCTATCCACTCTGAATTTTGTGACAGGTGTTAGAAGATAAATTTTTAAACTTAGAGTGGCCACTTAGTTTTGTTGATTTAGAAATTTGAGCAATGTTGCTAATCTGTCCTGTGCTCAAGGACAGGAATTACTTTTCTTTGACAGAAAAAGACTATCAGCTGTCACTATAAAGGCATTTTTGTTTTTTAAGAAGTAGATAGGTTCCCAGAGATGCTACATAGCAGGTAAGTATTTGCAACAGAAGAGAAGACATTTGGGTTTGAATCATGATGTTTTTTTGATTGTATTTGGAGGTCTGGGAAGGACAGGATGGTTAGTGATTTCCTGCATCACGATTTAAAACTAAACCAGAATGTTTTCCTCCAAAGTTTGGTACCCTCCTTCCACAGAGTTTCTTCTCAGGTTAAGTCCTACAGACTTCTAGACTTCTTCATGGGCACCATGTAGTTGTAACTGCATCCTGAGCTTCTAGCTGCTTGATGTAAAATAACATACACTTGAGCCTACCTGTGCTGTACTTTAGTTTCTTGAAGATGCTTTTAGTAATTGCCTCTCTTAACTTTTCAGGCCATTTTTACATACCCAGGACATGTACTTTGTATTTGTTCAGCTGTTGTCAAGTGGTTCTGCTTGGTTTGCCATAATCCTCATAGTAGTTGCTTGTTTGTTTATTGATGTTGTGAAGAAAGTGCTGTACAGACATCTACAACCAACAAGTACTGAAAAAGCTCAGGTAATGTTATGCTTTTTGTATCCAACTTGATCAATAGTTAAAAGAACTGTCTTGTAAACTAATAACCTTCCTGTGGTATTTAATTATCATCTTACATTGCTATCATGTGTAATGAATGAAAGTGTTGTCATGTTGAAAAATAATTGTTAATCTAAAGTTACAAAAATGAGGACACCATTTTACAAGGAAATAACATTTATATTTAAGAAAACTAACAATAGTAGAATTATTTATAAAGGGGTCACTTTATCTTTTGCATCTCAGCTTGCAGCTGTAGGAGGGGAAAATACACATTTTTGTACTGCTTTAAAGATTCTGATTTTTGTCTAGGTGTTAGAAGCTCTTCAGCTGTAATTGACACTGAATAGTTCTTACAATGTGCTGAAAACAATTTTTTAATTACTTCAGTAGAACTTGTTTTAATTAGTATTTCCAAAATCATGTTCATATCATATGATATCATATTTGATTGTTGATAATACAATTGGAGTTAACTACCTGCCTGGCATTTTCATAAATTCACAGACAAGGTCTAAAGATATGCTGTGTACAGAATCTCCCTTTTGCCTGACAAAGGCTACAAAACCCACTTGAAATCATTCTGTTTAAATTAGGCTGTCTTTTAGGTAAATACCTCATCTGTGTTTGCTTTTTCTTCTTTTTAGTGATGTTAGGGAGAAGTCATCCTGACTCGCAGGTCTAATAGTTACTCTTGCTGGTTTCATTTTCTCTCCTTACACTTTTTCTGCTAAACTCAAAAGCCTTCTATTAAGAACCTCTTGGTTTATTCACAGTTAGGTTTGTGATCCCATTAATTTTCTCATTGATAAGTAGATTGGACTTAAATCTTTTATCAGAAATGTTATTTTCTAGTCTTTTAATCATTCTTGTGTTTCTCTTGAAATCTTCATCGTTCCTCAACCTTATCTTGAATTTTGGCTTTCTCTGGTGGACACAGGATTCCAGCACAGCATACATCAGTGCCAAGTATGGAAATGATGACTCCCTCAGCTTCATTCTGTTTACAAAATAACACACATCAGTAACCTATTATCTTCTGCATCTTTGTCTTACCTGCAGGTGATTTTATTGTTTCTTCCAAGTCATTGATGACAGGCCAAATAGCATAGGGCCAGAAAAAATGGGGAAGGGAATGAAGAAGGAGGATACTCCCATGTACAGATACATTCTGAAACCTAGTAGTTTTGTGTTGTCCTGGCTGCTTAATCCACGTTACACTGAACTATGTCCCATACAGAACTGCATTACATCAATACTGTTATCTTTAGCATCTAACCTTGTATTACTTAGATGAAAGTGCACGTTGATTTACTGAAATTATATTACCCTTCTAGTATGTGTATTTAAAAAAAAAAAAAATCCTTGTGAGACATTCTCCTAATTGGCCTAGGAACAACATCATGCTGACAAACCAATTGCTAGCCAA
The DNA here is from genome assembly GCA_013399015.1 of Galbula dea. NCBI lineage: Eukaryota > Metazoa > Chordata > Aves > Piciformes > Galbulidae > Galbula > Galbula dea. Next base: position 27,123 of record VWZX01011325.1, read on the forward strand.
AAGAACCCTGTAGTTCCATCTCAAAACTGGAATATTAGCAAATTTTTCCAGTTTTGGAATTTAGTAGCTAAAAGCCAATGTAATTAACCACTAGCTTTAGAACACTGTTCAACTAGGCCTGATAAGACTCTTAAAGTCTTTCATGTTGTTGGACTTTTTTGGTTTAAAGAGTCTTAATATAGGAGAAAAGCTATAGGTAATGATACTTATCTTTTTTCCCCTCTCCCTTTGTGAACTAGTGGCAATATTTATCTACCAAGTCTCATTCCTTCCTTCCTGTACATCAGTTGTTTCTATTTGGCAGTGTACTGCTATGGTTATTGAGGTTTCTCACATTCCTGAAGTACTTGAAAAACCAAGAAGACTGCATTGTTTTCCTCCTAGCTTTCAGTATACTTCTTGTTGCATTCTCTCGATTTCTGAATCAATTCTAAAGAATTTCCAGGTTCAGTTTGGTTCCATTACAACTGTGTCATCAAGGTCACAGTCAGACTTCATATTTTTAAGAAGGAATCTTGATGAATGTCTTAGCACCTTTCTTATGGCTACAGCTTGATTCATACCCATAGGGATTTTTTGAAAAGAAGGTACCTGTTTGGTCCTTTCTTGAGGCTTAATCTGTTGAGATATTCCCACTCTTAATGGGACAGTCAGCTCCACTGGATTTCATTGGCTATTCTTGTAGTAAGGAAGTAGACCAAAGTGAAGATGAACAGATGTCAAGAAGTGACAGAATTCTTCTTTTTTTTCCTCATTAATTTTCTTTAAAATTTCTATTTTTTTTTTCCTGTTTCAAAGCAGAGGGAAGGACTCTGACTCTCAAGTAGAATGAGTTTGGAAAATGTCTTTGTCCTAAACACTAAGGAATTTTCTGTGGAAGTCACTGAAAGAGTGGATATGGAACTTTGCACATTGCTCCTTTAAAATATGTTTTCATAGTGTTAGGTAAACCCTCTAACTGAATTGTTTTAATTACTTATTTTTAATTGTAGGACTAAATTGGTATGTTGGCATACTGAGGAAAGAAATTCAGTTTACAACTACTAAGTTTTTATCAGGGCAAGATAAATTCCTGCATGAACTAATCAGAGTTTTTAAAATCAGAGCTATTTAAGATACTTGGTTCTGTCCAGTATCATTTAAATTCTAAAATGTTGCCAGGAGCAGTGAGCAAAGCACAAGTTCCTCAACTGAAAATGCTTGCCTGTATTGTTTTAATTTTTCAGAAACTAAATGCACAGTAGTTGTGCAAGTTACCCTACTAGGTGCTCTGAATTCACTGTATCTGTAGGCATCTACCTTGCTCTACTTAAGATAAAAGGAACTTGATTTTATATCTTTTATTTAGTATAAGGTCACAGCATCAACAGTCAATCTGTCTCTCATCAGATGTTGCATGTAGCTAAGTTACTCATAAGAGAACAAAGAAATTTAATTGCTATGAGAGAGAAACACTTGAGAAATTCTCCTTAAGATAACTTCTAAATGTAAATATTGTTCTGTAATGACAACTTAAAACAAAGAAAAGAAATCTGTCCCCTTTTGGGAAGTCAGTATATGAAAACTTTGACAGGCAAACATGAGTTGACTTCTACAGAGGGATGAATTTGGTTAACTTTACCTTCCTTAATGCAATTAGGGTGCAGGTGTGAAAGTTGGGGTTTTTTTGCTGTGTTCCAAGGGTTTTTTGCTGGCCTTAAGGAAGATCCATCTTACTATGATTGAATGAGATATGTTGCCGTGAAATAGCTTCTAGGCAGTTTCTGACTATAGATCTGTTACAGACTCATACAGGATGCAGTGGACAGTAGGGTAAATCTGATTCAAAATATAACTCTTGGGGTAAATATAAAACACAGCACTATTGAGGGAAGAAGGCTAATACTGCATAAAGATGTCTGGTAAAGTATAGATGTAAAACTGTGTAGCCTTTTTTCTTGGTATGAAACCTAAAGTACACCTAAGAATGGTCTTACCAAACAAAAACTGGTTGTGATGATCCCAGGAGCTGTCCTGAAGGTACCAGGCTTGTGTTCTGTATATGATGTGTATTCCACTTAAATAATGATGTCTTGTCCTGTGTCTTTCTCTTAGAAAATTACTGCTGCTACTTACTGACATGTATGTTCCATCCCTTCTCTGTCCAATTGTAGATGTACTCCAACAGAGTTGCTTTAAGTGACGAGTTCATCGCACTGCAGCCATTGTCCAGGGCAAGGAATCAGCTGAGCAAAATTAGGTAGAGTAGGAGGGACAGTTCCTCATCAACTCTTATGCATGCTGAAGGTGAACTAACGAGTGCTGAGAGAGATGGGAAGAGGCATGAATATTAGTGGGTTGAGAGGGCAATACCTGTAGTGCAGTTACATTCAGTTTGGTTATTTCTTGGCTTTGCTCTGTGTTTTTGAGCCAAATGCTTCTCCTAAATGGCATGTGTTGGACGTGCTTTCTTTAGGAAAAAACATCCCTAGCATGATGCTCAACTTTCAGAATACAGATCTAGCTCTCCTCGCATCCATTTTGAAATAATCACAGTTTCTAGCATGGTTATAATGCTTTTCATTTCCTTATGAGCAGATTTAACAGTGCTTTTTGCATGCTGGATAATTTCAGCTTCATAAGGCCGTGACAGGAAGGTCCATGTGTTTCAGGCAGCAATTTCTTGCAAGTTGTTTGCCCATTTTAATTTGCTTTCACTTGTGTTGAAAGAGCAGATGATGTTGTAAGTTTGGGTGTGTACATACACTTGTGCAGCTAAGGCTTTTTGTGCGTGTTTTGTGCATCTCTAAAGTGAGTGTTGTTTGTTTTCAATGTGTATAGATACATATTCCTAAAGGCATTTGGCTACAAAGCCCTAGAAAATTGTTCAAAAAAAGATCAGAGCATACATGTGTCTGTGTAGGAGAACCATTATGATTCTGAAACTCTTCAAATGCACTCAGTTCAGCACATGAAATGCTATCAAATGATGATTCTCTTTTGTAAGACCAAAACATTCATATGCATAAATAATGTCTCAACCTATTTGATGTTTTACCCCACTCTAATCTACATGTATGTTCTAGAGCAAGAATTGATGTGAAGAACTGATTCTTTTTAAATATATATTTTTAAGGTGATTGTTGTTTAAAAGCATTCAAATAGGTGCTTAGAAAACCAACCAACCTACATTTTTGGGACTTAGTTGCCATTTGTTTATCTGCCAAAAAGTAGGTGACAGGAAGCTGACATTGTAAACGATTAGGTGAGAATTTTTAGTGGCTAGTTGAGACAGATGATACAAGTCCTTTCAAAGAGGAGAGGTGGGGGGAAAAAAGAAAAGCTTGGTATTTCCAGTGAGAGTGCACTATGCAACCTTTGTAAGGGAAAACTCAAAATGACTATTGTGTTTAGCTGTTAGTTGTCCCACTGTGAAACATATCAGCTAAGATTTCCAAACACCCCAGGGAAGTAGTGATGGGGTGGTTTGGTTTTGTTTTAAATTGTAGGTTTAGAACAGGCAAATTGCTATATACCTTTTAATTTTAGTACACTTAGCAACAGACTGGGGAGATTCTTCTACAAAAGCTTTTACAAGGTAGCTTTTAAAATTCTTGGTTTATCAGTGTCATGAAAATAAGGTAACTTTTTAAAACTCTGGATAACTGTATTTCCAGTCAACCTCTGTCTTTTCACTGAATTATGTGGTGCATCATATCTACACCAAAGGTTTTATGACAAGTTTCTGTTAAGCTTTCCAAAACGACACGTTTCATGGGTTACGAACTGGATGGTGAAAGAAAAACAAAGTTGTCAAGGAGTGCAGCACTGTAGTCATTAAAATACTAAAACCAGAAGCATGCCTTTCTAACTTGAGGGGATTTTCTTCATATGCACTTAGTGAAGTGATTGAAAAAATGGGAAATTTGTTTTTTCCATAAGTAACAAATGATTATGCAAATCCAAGTCTCTTGTATGTCAGATCTTTTACACAGATTTTTTTACAGTATCCAATAGTGAGGTACCTGAAATACAAGCACTGAGTATCTTATGCTTTGCAGTTGGAGTTATAAAGTACAAGAAAGAAACAGGGATTTTGGTTGCTCAACTTCTTCATTTAAAGTCTTTGGAGAAAGATCGGAGGCTACCCCTGTGGATCCTTATCTAAAACAGTACAAAGAAAAATCAGTTAGTAGATGGAAACTCCTCATTTCACTATAGTAAATAAAAACTCATTTGGAGTAAAGGCCATGGGCTGGTTTCTGTAGTGTCCAGGGCAGCTGTTTTCCCAAAGCAGTAGAGCAGAGAAAGCATGCAACATGAAACAAAGCAGCTGCTTGGTGAATATAGCTGTAGGCAGCTCATTCTGTCACGCCTCGTTTGTACATGCCCACTCAGTAATTGCATCCTTCAGGACTCCACAATATGTGTAGACTGATGAGAAGACTTGGGCAGTTTCTTGTTAAATATGTATTAAAAACCCCAAAAGGATTGCAACACCAAGTTAAACCGAGTTGTGCCTTGCTCTGCACTTGGACTTACTGTTCTCAGTATGCAAAAGAATACCTTTATGCATGCAGTTAGAACACAAGTATGATGTTATACTCAATTTTACACCTATAGGCTTCAGTGTGCAAAAGATGTTCAAGTTTGTATTAAGTTTGTATTAGTGATGTACAGTTGAGAGCTTGGGGGGCAGGCAGTCTTTGGAGTGCCAATGTCGTTCCTGTAAGTCAGAAATGTGATCTTGTGTGTGCCTGCTAAACTCTTGCCTCTGAACTTTAATTTGCTTTTGTCACTGTGGGATGAAGAGGAAATCAGGCAGCAAAGGTTGGATGCAGGCTTTATGCTTTACTGGAAACTGACTGAGTACTACTTCTTTCCTCTGTTGGTGTCCCTCCTGTTCTTGGAATGTGAAGTGCGTGTCCTAGGGTACTGAGTGGGCCACATTGTATTTCATTTCAGTTTTTTCTTTGTAAACAAATTTTTTATGGGGGGATGTATTTATATGTGTCTTTGTGCTTTGTAAGAACTGTCAGAAATCTTAAGCCACATGTGAGAGGTGTTGCTCAGACAGATGTTTAACTCTACTTACTGATGGGATTAACTATGTTTATGAAGTTTTTGCCTTTGGACAGTGTTACAACTGTACACAATATTAGGGAAGTGTAAACTACAAAATGGTTTTTATTTACAGGAAAGGCTGTCAGTGCATAACATTATATCCAGGTCTCTCAAACTGTAGCACTTGCCTCAGCACAACCAAGACCTTCTTCTTTCCCCATCCACAGGCCCATGAGTCTATTGTTGCTTTGTTTTCCCTTCATCTCTGTACAGATCTGCTTTCTTTAGCTGTCTCCACAACTCCAGGCTCTTGGCTCCAATTTTATGGCTTTCATTCCTTGTCTGTATTTTTTGCTCTAGTTACTGGTTCGTAGGGTTCCCCTTCTAATAGCTTTCATATCTGATCCAGCCCATCTGTGTAGCAGTTGAGAACAGAAAGGTTTCTGGTCCTTTTACAGCATACATTTTCTGTAAGGAACACAGTTTCCACGAAGACTATTCAAGTGCAAACATGCATTTAGACTCGTCAGGTATGCTAGCGCATCCTAACATGCTAGACTTTGAACAAGGGTAATCCTTCCTTTGTGTATTGTGTTAGCATAGTGTGGTGCCAGTCTGTTGGCTAATCCATAGACTCTATTGCAGGAGGAGGTAATAAATGGAAGAATAGACAATTTTATATTTATCATCAGACACAAAAGTGTACATATTTACACTTACCTTAAGATACTTTTGTCTAATGTCTTTGAAATAACAAAATAATTGGGCATTTTTAAGCTTATCTAATTTGAAGAGGTAAAGAGGAGTAAAACTAGAAAAGTGTTGAAAACATAAGTGCCAGTGAAGTTGTGAAATGTCAACATTCTTTTAAAATTACAAATCTTAATTGTTTGGGATTTTGGAGAACAGTGTATTATGGATTAAAGAAAGTGAGCTTTACAGTAGGGAGCAAGTTTTATCTTAATAGTGGAATAGTAATAACCACCTCATATTTTCTGAAACATCTGTGTGGCATCAGCCATGTTGGCAGCTGAGGGAAATACACTACAGTGCTCTTAACTTGGTGTACAGGATTAAATAAATTTCCTGTCCAACAAAGTCCCAACTGTATATTTCAGTGTGATCAAATGTTTAGTTGAAATGTCTGTCTTGTGGCGTATAGAATAACCTGTAATAAGACAAACAAACTGACATGGTCCTTTCTGTGAGAAGGGAGAAAACAAATAAAACTGCAAAATCTGAAACTTTGAAACAGATTTCAAATTTGTTGAGTTTTCCCCTTTTGTAGTTTATGGTGTGCAAAAAGGCCAAACCCTTCTAATACTTGCGCACTGATAAGCCATGGGTTTTACACCAATTTACTTGAAAACATTGCCTCTTTACTGTGGAAATATGCCTTGTTCTCTCAGGAACAGAGCTCCGAAGTTCATCTAAAAATGGTAACTGTTTTAAAGCAATGCAAGCATGGTGCTTTATAAGATCTGTTGCTTTTCTGTCCTTCTAGATGGAAGAAGATAAGGGTTCAGTCAGCTCAGCATGTGACTTTGCTGAAAGCAGGCACAGAGGGGAGGACAATAGGCAACTGCTAGATCCATCTAGCCTACCCGACAGTTGTTACGTTCACTAGGTAGTACTCCCACTCTACCCTAATGTGTGTGTATATCTATCTATCTTTATACATATCATGTGTAGACAGTCATGGAGCCATCTCCAAAATACCCATTTTTTTGGTATCTACAAACAAAATTTGCATCATAGTATGTGGGTTTGATTTTTTTTCTTTTCCTTATCAAGCTGAATCATTCTTTAATTCTGCACTTCAGTTGCTTTTTGATTTATTACATGAAATGGACCATTATCATATAAAATATTATGTTTACTGTGATCCTGGATCTTACTTTATGAAAATACTTTATTTGCAGTCCACATATGAATAGCATCAGATATTGCTCCATACTTATTATTTTTAAAGCATTGTCTCTCCTGCCTTTTGTTTTCTGAGGATTTGTTTCATGTCTTCAGAGGCTGTTATCCTCTACTGCCTGACTGTGCCAGGTTTTACTTTGATATAAAAAAATAAAACTATGATCATAATTGTCTGGCACAGAGAGAAAAGGGACTTTTAAGCATCATATAACTATCTTAATTCCAGATAGTGAATATAAATATAAAACCCCATTTTCGCTAGGCAGTGATACACAATATATCTACACATAAAATTGAATTTAATGTTGTCCTTAATGCTCTCCCAGTGTTACTTTACACTTAACTGCAAGTTTGACTGGCCTGGAAACAAGATTTATGTTTTATGTAAGGTCACAGGTTTTTTTGAAAAAGGATAGTAATAACTTTTCCTTCAGTAATGGTTTAAGCATGATCCTTGCTTTCTCTGAGTATCTAACTTGAGAAGAATAAAGGAGATTCTAGGGAGGAAGAGACACTAGCCCTCCAAATTCTGGAGCTGAGGATTCACTCCTTTGAAGCTAGTTTGAGCTACTCTTCCTCTTTCTACCACTCTTTGAATAATATCTAGGACTGGTAGCTCTCAGCTCAGCAGATCCTAGAGGAAAACCCAAATGTCTGGTCCATCTGATCCTACATAAACTCACTGTAATAGGACCTTCTGCAGTAGCTTTAAGGTATTATTTGGTCTGCTTCAAGGTAATGGATGGACTAAATACTGTTTTTGCAGCCATTGAGAGTAGAAATGTTAAGAGTTTGTTTTATATTGCTGTGAACACAACCGTGAAGATCACTGCATGTGTAGCAGGGAGTTTGCTTTCTGACCTCCTAATAGGAATTCCTTCTGCTCTGTGTTATTTCTTGTCTGATATACTGCGAGTGCAGTATGAAGTGACTGCTAAGGTCCTATTTGCTAGTACTGCAGTGCTACAAATGGTGCCCTTCCTGATTACAGTATCTTCTGTGACAGTGCAATTGTGACCAGATGTGATAGTCATCAAATAAGGGTATTCAAGGGACTCAGGCTCTGTTGAGGTGTGTATAGTTTTGGGTTTGTTTTAACCAAACCCCTCTTAGACTTGTCAGTTGCAATGCTTCTGCTCCTGTCTCTCAGGTATTTACAGAAGCTCATTGTCATAGTAAAGGTTCATTTTGTGTCCAGAAGACCTCCCAAATAAGGGGCAAGTTAGTTGGAAGCATGTGTTCTGCCTGCACTCATTTATGGCTTCTGAGGTGCAGCAACCGAATCAAGGGTTTCAGTTTGCAATGTTTTTCTGTAAGTTCATACAGTTTTTAACTGATAATCCTGTAAGCATCACATCATTAAGTGATGTAACAGAAAGATCTGGAGGCACCACAAGAATGTGGAACAAAGCTGAGGAAGGGGCAGGCATAGGAAAAGATGCATGGAAATGCCTGTTCTGCCAGTGTGCTCTCCTGTTGTCCTACTAGTTGGGATTTTTCACTTGGATTTCCAAATGCCTCTTGTTTCTGTTAGCTGCCTTATCTTTGTAGTGGAGAAATTCTGTTACAAAGCTGTAATCTGTCCAGTTCCTTGTTGTAGGAAGATTAGGAAGGAATGCACCCACTCATAGTAAACCATTCCCATAAGAAACAACGAGGTTGTTTGCTTTCCTCGCAGTGTTGGGCAAGTGTGAGTGGCATGAAAGAAACGGGTTGGAAACAAAGCCTTTAGTTGACAGTCAGTGACCTTTTCTAGCATAATGAAAAGCCGGGGAAAGCTCTTAAGTGAGCTGTGTCCTGTCAGCCTAAGATGCCTCCGCCCAGATTTCTTCTGTTGATGTCTGAGAGTGATGTTAGGATAATGAATGCTTAAATGTAGTCTGTGGTTGGCATTTGCTTGACAGGAAGCTGTCATGGAGAGCTTATATTAAAAAGCATCCCCACTGTCCACATCTTTGTTTCCTTTTGGAAAGGATACTGAAGTCAGTTTTGGTTATTTTCTCTCCATCAGTACTAGACTTCAGTTAGATTTTAGTTATGCTGTGGTTGTACAGTGTGCAAAAATAAGATATAAGAGCACGCAGATAGATAGCACTTAACTTGAATTCATACATCTCTGCATCATCACTTTAATTTTGTTTGGGTCTTTTTCTCATCTACAAAGAGTGAACAGCAGAAAGTTTATTATGCTAATATTGAATTATTTTTCATGGTGGCTTTAACATGTCTGAACCTTTCCAACATCAGCCTTGTTTGCATTTAGATAAAAGATGGTCATGAAATCATGAATGTGCTTTTGTCCCTTACCAAGCCAAGAGTATATTGGGTCATGATAAAATGTAAATTATGGTAAGAAGTTACCTTCTACATTTCTGGAAGAGAAAATACTACTTACAGTCAGGTTGCTGCATTGTATTTTGCAGCCCTGGCCTGAAGTTTTCACTTGATACATTTCCCTTCAAATAAGGCAGACATGTAGCTTGTGTTAGGTGGCTCCTCCACCGAGGTTAGTCAAGGCATTATAACTTAAACTGCATGACACTCTGCTCCAGAGATTAATTATAGCTGTAATGCAGAGAATTGTTAGCCAGTTTATTTCCAACATTAAGTAAAGATGGTGCTAAATGATTTCACTGCACTCACCAAGGCTACGTCCAAACCTTGGGAAGATCAAATTTTAGTGTATATAGACTTAGGAAGGGGCATGGTAATGTCATTCATCATTATAGTTCTATAAAATTGAAAAATATTCAACACTCTAACTTTAAGAAAACCTGCTTTCTCCTAAGTGTTTTCTGATGACACCTTCATTGCTAGAACCTGTGAGTAATGATTTTTTTTCTATTTTTTGCTTCCTTCCAGCTTACTGAGGCAGGTTCAGGTATCAACTGCTTGGACTCCATGTGCTGCTTCTCAGATGGGGAAACAGCATGCACATCTGCTAGAAGAATGCTGGAACGACTAATGGGAAGATGTAGTCCAACCCGGGTCAACAGGTGTGGCATTTCTCTCAATAGCCTTTGCTGCAGACGATTCTCCTATAAACTGGAACCTGATGAACCTGCAGCAATAGATGTCTAGCAAACCAGCTGCAGGTTTTGCTTATTAAAATAGGAAATGCAACTCTTTATTGTACTTTTTTCATCCTAAAAGAGGAGTTTCTTGTTTCTTTTTGGGTGCTTTCTTTTGGGATGAGGAGGGGGAAAAACAGTTTTCAGGTTTCTGTTAAAACGGTTTAGTTTGGCTTCCTGCAAGTGCTTGTGTTGTATCTTTCCTAGTTTCTCTTGATTTGTACATTCTTCTCTTCAGAAAAATCAAACCTTGCTGCTGTTTTTGTTCTCCCTTTTTATGATTTTTTTTTTCCCCTTCACAAATCAGGAGTTGTTTGTAAAATCAGAAGACTTTTCCCTTTGGTTCTTGATGTACAACCTCCAAATATTTACCTCGGAGCTTGCGTTACTCCTGAAGACTACAAAAGGCTCACACTCCCCCCCCCTTTAATGTAACTTCATTGTTAGAAGGAGAGTCTTTAAATCTTTCAGCCATTCATTGATATGAAGATGAAATATTTTTGTAGTAACTTTTATAATCTATTTCTAAAATCAGAGTAATTGACAGAACAGAGCCTTCAGGCTCTAATAATTTTAAACATTTTTCCAGTTCTAGAAGGTATATTGTCAAAAATCATGTGTGCCATTCCAAAGTATGTGCTAAAGAAATCTCTTTCCTTCACAAGCCAAATCTGAAATAAACCTCATTGGGACAAAAGCACATTAGAGTAATCAGATACATCTAAGGAGCAATACTGCTCTTGCAGTCAGTGTAACTGTGAGAAACACTCTTACTAAATCTGCTCATGTGCCATCTCCCCATTTCCAAATAAAGAGGGATAGCCAACAAGCATGGAAATATTTGGGGGTAGAAGCAAAAATAGTCTTTTGTACATCATGTTCTCTCAGCCTTTGAATGATATCATGGTCCTTCATTGGTCAAAAGGCGAACCTGTGAAGTTGCACTTCACACATAGGCAGGGAACTTCATTGTGTATTCGAACAACTTTGTCTCTTTCGGTTACCGGTCGTGATATCATTCGTTTAGTATCAAAGCTCCTGTGGGTAATTTTTCCTGACAAACTTTGTCAGTTCTGATTCTGCCTTTAGGTATTAATGTGGTATGTAGTACATCTCTGTTCTGAGCTCTTGTGTTGAACACAGTGTCTGTGGTTTCAGTCAGTTTCTCTCTTCTGGCTTGCTTAAGAAATTTATTCAGCATTTCTACAACTCTAGGGTATGCTGATGCAAAATGTTTCATTCTCTATGAACAATGAACTGTTAATGATTAAGTCACTTTTTCATTCAAACTCTTGCTGTGTAGAAAGCTGGCGTGATGTATGAAATAAACAATTGAATAGACTTTTTAATCTACAAGGTGAGCATTGAATTGGTCTAAAAATCAACATTTTGGTAGCAGTTGCTCTAAGTTTTTAGGGGTTTTGTCCCCACTTCTCTGTAGAACTGTGCTTTCAAAATGAGAAACTTCTCATACTACTTTTTTTCATCAGTTGATGTCTGTGTAAGATGGATTTTTTTAATTGACATTTGCCTTAGTAAGGTGTAGTATTACAAGGTAGGTATTCTGTCATTATGCATTCACATTTTTACAGTTTCCTCTTTTTTCCACTCAATTTTTCTTTCAATTTTTCTTTCTTTAAAAACTTACAAATATTTATTGAAGATAATTCCTATTTGACAGAATATTAAACACTTTCTGGAGACTGCTTTTTCTCAGGTTTCTTGTCTGCTTACCTCATACAATTTTCAGACCAAGTTCCATCTAGCTGAATAATTTTAGAATTGTTAGAACACAGCAGTTAGTATTATGCTTAATGAGTATGCAAAACTGTTGGTGCTACAATAAGGGCTCGAAGTTCTGTAGTTTTTGCTTCTGCCTCTGGTTGAAATTGCTCTGAACCTTCTTCTAGTTTCACTTAAATTTATATACAGTACAACTAGAAAAGACTTTTCTGCAACATTTCAGTCTTGCTTTCTTCAATGACTTTGCTTCCTTACACTCAGCATTGACATTTAAAACCTAGTCTAAAAGTCAAGGTACTAAGACTGTTTCTTCCTCTACACTTTCCTGGCAATATATGAAAGTCTTTGTTTATTTTTTAATGTACTAATTGCTTAAATCACGTGTGACAGTTACAAGTTGTGAAGTCCTAGAGTTAAGAAAACTTATTTGGTGATTTTAAAATGCTTGTAAAATACTTAAGCCTTTGTTCATGAGCTTGAGCCTCTTTGCTTTTTACCTGAAGCTGGTTTCTTTGGAAGCCTGTGCAGTCCCAAGCAGGATGGTCTTTTGAGTACTTGTGCTTTATAAAACAGCTTCTCATTCTTCTTATTCAACCAGGAGGTAGCTGCAAGTGATGCTGGTAAATGCATTGTCTGTGTCAGTGCTGTAGGATGAAGATCAGTATTTTAAATAATGTTGCTGTAGCTTGCTTGTGTTGTAGTCTGTGCTCCTGATATTCTGTCAAATACAATAACTGAACATGAAATCAAACTTAGTATCAAATTTTGATAGAAACTTTGATGATTCAAAGTTGTACAAATGCTTGGAGTAGGGGGCCACAGGAATATAGTCTCTTGTACTTAATTTACTGCTTGTAAAATGTATTAGAAGTATTTTCTATGGCTTTATTCACCAGTTAGAATATAAAATGTGTGTTGTGTGGTATGATAAAATGCATTTCTGTCTGTCTGTCCCATTAAATTGTCTATCAGCTTGTCAGTCACTAAGGTATTAAGAATGCTGGATCACATACATTGCTTGTACAGTAGAATTCATTACTGAATTGTTTGGATCTCCCATGAGTAGTACTTGTGTCAAGGCACTGCATGTCAAAGTTCTAAAGAAACAGCAGATTTCTGACAGAGGCAAATTTAGAGGATGTTTGTTATATTGTCATTTCCTGCCTTCCAACCTTCTATTTTTGAGCTTTTCAGATACAGTCCTGTAATATTGATCAACCCAAACCAGTATTTGTTCCTAAGTAGTAATTTGTTCTTAAGAGAAAGACATTGTGAGATCAAAGGCTGTGACATGTTAGGTAGTTTTCCTCATGCCTTATGTCTTAAATTCAATTAAACAGGAAGAGATGAAATAGATTCCTGGCTGTAGGTAAGATTGTCTACCCACAACTTTAGACAGTGTGGATCTTTACCTGTAGCACACCAGTATCCAGGGTTATCGTGGTTAGCTGCATGTACCACAAGGCTTTTACTAGAGTGACCTTAAGTTATATCACATTGTAGTGTTCAGTGTGTCTCAGCTTACACATGCAACATTCTGATTTTCCTTCAGGCACAGTATTAATACTTCAGTTGTAAAGCTGGCATATAAACCTCTGGTCATTTTAGTGATGAAAATATCTGTAGCTGTGAGTAAACTCTGCCAGAAAAGTAAACATAGAATTGCTAATGTCATTTTTGGCATGATTAATTGCAGTTTCTTCAAAGGTTTGAATGAATTACAGATGCCTACATGAATGGAGGTTGTAGAGAGGTGGGATTGGTCTGTCTTCCTGGGTTACCAGTGATAGGACAAGAGCAAATGGCCTCAGATTGCACCAGAGGAGGCTTAGATTCGGTATGAGGAAAAATTTCTTCACAGGAAAGCTGTTGGGCATTGGCACAGGCTGCCCAGGGAAGTGGTGGAGTCACCATCCCTGGAGGAGTTCAAAACACGTAGAGGTGTTTTACTTAGTAAGGTGGTTGAAGCGAGCATGGTGGTGATAGGTTGATGTTGGACTTGGTGATCCTTAGAGGTCTTTTACAGCCTTACTGATTCTCTGAATCTATTAAATTAATAGATTAGTCTTTTAAAGAGTTCTATTTGCCTAAACTCATAACACTTTTATCTAAGACTTTTCTCCTGACCTCTAGATTGTAAGTTCCCAGTCAGCCAAACTTTTCTTTTATTGTTACTTTAGATCTTGGAGTTCATCGGATCCCTTCTATGCCAACGACAGAAGCATCTTGACTCTCTCCACAATGGACTCAGCCACTTGTTAACAGAGACCCTTGTAAATGCCTTGTGAAGCCATGTGGTGCTCACACACCTATAGTGGGTTCTGAAGTGATTTCAGTGCTACATCCCTGCTCTAGAAAAAGACTAGCATGACTTCCAGATACAAACTGTGGCACTGTGGCTTGTCTTGTGGCCTAGCAGCAGAAGCCCTCACGCTTCCGGTATTTTTTCCAGTTAGAAATACAAATTGCTGCTTTTTTGGGGGTTGGTTTTTTTTTTTTGGTGAGGAATGCTTTTACCTCTAACCATTTAATCTTTTTGGTTACCAGATGAGCAGATTGGAATCCTGCATTTGATATTTGAGACATCACTGTAGTGCAGTGACAGAATCGTTCTCCTCCCAAATTTGAGTGATCCCGTAGACCTGAATTTGCACAATCAAACTTTTTGAAGTTGCGTTTTTCTTTATGACCTTTCAATTCAAACACACACATTCATTTTGAGCTGTCTCTTGCAGATGATGTCTTAGCAGTTTGCAGATTGACTTTGTTATTTTCATGGACAGTTACTGTATTCTGTGAGCAATCAGTTCAGTAATTTTTGAGAGTTAAACACAATTCAGATATTTATGCTGGTGTATGAATGATGATATGTTAGTCATTGCTTTGAGAAACACTGTTAACTTTGACAAATCACTGATTTGGAATAATCAGGGATATAACAGTTTGCTGTTCTCTTAAAGTATAATTCAGAAGCCAGTCATTTTTTTTATTACACCCTGTGTGTTTTGTTAACAGTTGTTGATCCTGATATGGAAAAATGTGCAAAAATTGGTGGATTGTGTAGAAGTCTCACTAGCATCAGTTTTTTGAATGATTAAAGTTGAGGAATTTTTGCATGTTTTATTCTTTTTCATGTATTTATATTTGGTCATGTTGTACTTTCAAGATACAATTTATGCTTAATTACCTTCATATATCTGAAGGATCTGAGACATTGATGGCAATGTTTTGATACCTAAGTATGCCAATAAAAACAAATTGCACAGATGGAGCTCTGAATGGTGCATCTTGCAGGTATATCAGTGGTCCCAGTAAAAACATGTCTGCATGTTTGGGGCTGGGTAGCATAATTTGCTTGTTTCGTTCAGCTGGGATGACTAGATCTGTTGGTTGTCTTTAGATATGGGAGATGAAATGGAGTTCTGCCAGCAGGAACACACATAGATCATTGCCTTAGGGAGGGCAGGATTTTAGAGCTCGAGGCTGGTAAAAATGCTGCTGCTTCTGGACCCTTGTTTGGATATCCCAATTTTAAGCAGTCTCTGGCACCGAAATCCCATCAATAATTGGAAGAATCTTCCTGTCAGATACTAAAAGATGTAAAGCTGCAGAGCAGAATTATCTCTGGGTGGCATAAACTGTAAATTGAACACAGACTGTAAAGAACACCTACAAAAACTTCTGTAATGAAGATGTGATTAAGTGTAGGATTTGGACAAAACCAGCATTAGCTGCTTTCATCCTGCCTGCAGAAGTTTCCACTGAAGTGCTGTCTTCCAAGGAAATGACATGGCAAGTAGTTTTTATTTCATGATTTGGGCAGACACATCTTCTTACCCTTCTGGCATGACATGTCAGTGGGGCCTGGGCTGCTGCCACAGGAGTGTACCCCTCTTGTTGTGGTCATCCTAAATTCTTCTGAGTTCAGTGAGCTGCAGGAGAGGATTTGTTGAAGATGTCTGGCCGGTACTGTATTTAATGATTCAGATGTTCTTTACCTATTTTTATTCATGACTTTATCTGGTATTGTTTCATTTCTCCTTGTGAACTTTAATGCAAAACTAATGACTGGAAGTTTTACTCTAAACTGAAGGCTGCAGATACTGATGGATTTTCAAAATCTGATTGTTCAAGGCAGTGTTTGTGTAGTAAAGAAACTTTCATTGCAAGCTTGTTTGGAAACTCAGAGACTTGAGCATGCCAGTACATGAGGTTTTTGTCCCACTGGTATAGATGAAGACCAGTTCACAAATTCATTAAGAAGCTCTAAAAAAAAGAATTGTGAAACAGAAGAAACAAAATAACAGCAAATTTTCCTCTTAAATAAGTGTGTAATTCAGTGTTCATAGTTCATACCTGTATCATGCCTTCAAATGCCTAAGCACAGTGAGGATTGAGCTTGACAATTTTGCTTGTCCACTAAATCCCCATGTTGAGTGGCCAGATGATTAAGGATTACTGAAAATTGAGGTTTGCATGCTCCATAGTGTGGAGTGTGATTTGTCTGACTGCGTATGGTTTCAAACCTGGTTCCTAGGCAGAGATGCAATACAGTGCTTGCCATCTTGCCAATCCCCACGAAAACTGTTATCCAGATCAGTAGTAACAAAATACACTTGGATTTCGTCTGCTTCTGTAGTTTTCTTTATAATGTATATATAATATTACATCTCTTTTAAAAAATACCTTTATTTTTAGTAGTTTCTAAGCCTTCCTAGTGCCACAGATACCTAGGAAATCAGTATTTTTAAAAAATACTCTCCTCAGATATCTGCTGTTCAGCTCTATCTTTTATGTCTAGAAGTCACAGAAGTACTTGTTTGTCCACATCAACCATAGCACTCGAACCATCCAGTCAGTTTGTGTGAGCACGTAATCTCATCAGTCTGTGTGGTCAGTGTATCATGTGTTCAAATGGAAACTGATCCATTTTTGTTCCAGTAGAAGGCAGAAGGTTTGAGACCCATCCCCACTCCAAGCATTTCGATTGGCTCAACTCTGTAGATACGTCTGTTTTGACTTTTTACCACCCAAATACATTGATTATATTTGCACAAAAGCAGCACAGTCCAATATTTGAAGAATAATTTACATTCATTATGTGTTTCTTTAAAACCTTCCATCTCCTCTTCTCCGTTTCTCCCCAACTTTCCCTTTTCCCAGTGTTTGTAAGGTTACCGAAGAAACATGCATTTAAACAGTTCAGGAAGACCTTAAGAATCCATCTCTCTGCCAAGGTATATTTTTCTATTTGCAGTAAATCTAAATCAGTAATTTCTCATTTAGTAATGAGAATGTAAGAATGTAGAATTTACTAAGAACATAGAGTTGGTTTGCATAAGACCAGGTTGTTTGGTCTGACAAATATTTCAGATGGAAGAGGTGACTTGTGTTTTTGTACTGTTGTCACAAATCTTTTAACCTTGCTTCTGTTCAAGGAAGAAAGATTTTGTGTGTTTCTTGGACAGCTAAAGTCTAGGAAACCATTCCCTGTGTGTTGGGTAGAGCATAAAATTCTTCATGAAGAAGACTGGACAAAATAGAGTGAGTTCATTGTAACGCTAGCATTCGTCTCTGACTTAGCGTATGAGTGAGGGAGGGAGAATTTGCCATAGACAGAAAATGTTTTAGAATTACCTCTTAGCCTTGAAATCCATAACCTATAGGCTGTATGCCTATAGGCAGAAAAGCCTATAGTAGATATTTGTAGTTAAAAGCAAGAGTGGTGTATAGTCACTCTACTATGCAGTGTCTCTGAAGAAGCACTTTCTCCACAGCCACCTTCAGAACAGGATGGAGTTCTCAGCAGATTTGTAGTTCTGGTTCTGTGAAAAATAAGAGTTTCTGTTTGTTACTTAGAAAACCAGTTCTAGTTGCCAAACTTATGCTTTTTAAAGGGTGCAGTGCAAAAGATTGAGTGGGTAGATGCTCTGAATTGTTTCAGAGATTAAAATGTAAACGTTCTGCTTAAAATATTGTGGATTTTTTTTGAGGGGGAGAGGGAACAAAAAAAACTGCAAAGAAAAGTATGGTAGAAGTTTGGCTTTGCATTTTCAGAGTGATTTCTTGTTTTCTAGTGCAAACGATGATTTGAGTAAAGATTATGCAATTTAGAATGCATCTAGGCAACTATAATTTCGTACTGGAAACTTTGGTAATACTTTCAAATGTTTTTTATGACAGTATAGCTTCTATATTGGAAAAGAAAATCTTATTTTCTAGTGTTAGAAATGTCTCAAAAGCTGTAGCCTGCATTATTTTTAATAGTTCTATCTGATATTTCTGTACTTCGGAATATTAGTGACTTGGTGAAATTCAGTGTTCAAAGTGCTCAATGGTCCTGTGCTTCTGAACCGTTCGAGACTCTCACTTTCTTGGTGTAGAAAACTTAGTGACTTACCCCCTCATCACTGCCTTGTTACAAGAGGCCATCATTGTTCTAAAGGAGTTAGTTACTCCTAGAGCTGGGCAAACCAATCAGTACCCACTCATTTTAGCCTTTTTTTTTTTTTTTTTTTCCCTCTGGTCCTACATTATTTCCCAGTTAGATTTCTTTTTTCTTTGCAGATCTGGATTTTTTCAGTGAATGTTTCTATTGTTGGTTGTTTTGTATGTTCTTTGCATCTGTTGTTTGCTTCCAGTGGCATGATTTGTCTGGGTTCTGCTCTCTATTGGAACGACTCAATTAATAACAGGAGGAAAGATTGGATGCGTCAGCTCCTGCCGCCAGTCGTCTTAGAAGTGCATTGGCATCACTATTTGCAAGGCTTCTACTTGCCATGGATATTTTCATTCTGCTTGTAGCAGCATCAGAAGTAATACAGTAGAGAGACCCCCTGAGTGCTGCCCAAGCTTCTGTGGCTTCTGTTACAAGGAATATTCTCACGCTTTGAAGTATTCACCTTGCTCTAGGTGTTGTCATGCTATGATGTTGTAGTACAGTAGGTACATACAGTTGTCATCACTGTAGCTCTTTTTCATTGTTGTTGTTGTTGTTTCCAGTTTGTATAAAAGCATAGACATGAACAAAACTTGAGGGGCTGTGGGCCAAGACTGCTATGTGTAACATGAAGTAGAAAGAAATCAAATATAGTGCTGTTTATGACACAGGGTGTGACTTGGGCACCAAAATGGCCTATGGTGTATATTAATTTTTCCTCAGCAG
Source organism: Galbula dea (assembly GCA_013399015.1). Lineage (NCBI taxonomy): Eukaryota > Metazoa > Chordata > Aves > Piciformes > Galbulidae > Galbula > Galbula dea. The sequence goes on from VWZX01011325.1 coordinate 46,071, forward strand.
TTTTAGAGGAAACTATTTCATCCAGCAATGTGTTCTCAAACTTTTTACATTTTGGCAGTGGGAGAAAAGAGAAGCCAGGGGGCATGTAAATTAGAAAGGGGGAAATGGTTAAAAATGAAACTGACTTTCAGGTATAAGATAAGATGTCATTGCTGCAGCAAAGAATATATTTTTACAATTCTAGTTATGGTCCCATGAGAGATTTCAGGTCCTGTGCACGTGAGAATAAATCATCTAGCCTCCTATTTTTCACTAAAGTCTGATGAGGTTCTGCTGTGTTTTGAAGGAAAAAAAAACAACAAAAAAGTAGAATGGTATCATCCTTGCAAGAAGTACCTTTTTAAAGATGTTGATCCTTAATTACGGGGCAGTGACAACTGGAAACTAGCAATAATTAGTACAAGGCATTCTGGACCTCTGACACTGTGGCTGCCTCATGTTATTTTGATTTTCTGACAGCGAGTCTGTGTGCTTGCTCCATTGTACAGCTTAGTCAGTAGAAGTTGTTTTAAAAATGGTTTATGAAAATTATATTTAATAAATAAAACTTTCACTGCTACCTGAGTCATTGTTTTAATTATGTATTAGAGGGAAATACACCAGACCAAGGCTTTGCTGCTCCCTGCATCCAGGATTGATCATTCAGTAGCAAGGCTGCAGACACAGTCACCACAGGTGCACACAAAGTACCTACAGCTGTGGACAGCCATTGACACAGTCACAGCCTTGAGAGCACTGCCATGAGCATAGCAAACACCTGTGCCGCCCCTTTCCTCCCTGCCCCTTGCTGCCTTCTTTGGCTGGAGAGACATCCACCAATAAGGTGAAACAAGCACACAACAACATAATCTCTATACATGTGCATTAGTGGGGTGGAAGGGTGGCGGCCCTCTAGATGCTGAGGTCTCTTAGCCCAGTAGCTCTAGCTCCACTTTTGCTTCATGATGCATTCCAGCGCAGACTTCATTCCTGTTTCCTCAAAAGCAAAGGTACTTGAGAGTGCACTTGGCTGCCCAGTCACAGCCTTGTCCTCTTCCCCACATTGATGTTTGCAGCTCTAGCACCTCTCACCCTCAAAGGTGATTTACAGGGTTAGCCTTCTGATTTCTGTGAGTTGTCCTTTCCTTTCTTCAAGGGAGGAGGGCTGGCAATTTTATACTCTGGACATAGAAGTGAATTTAGAAAGGAAACAGTTGTAGTTTCATGTAAAACATTCAAATTACACTTAGGCAGCTTTTGTTAAATCTATACCTTGAAGACAAGGTGGAAGAACTTCCAGAAGCAGGGTGTTGAGTTTTGTAGCAGCTTAGCTATCCAGACAACTTGAGTTACAGGTGTCTGTTTAAAGTGTCAGGAGCAAACCTCTTAGTGTTTGCTCCTGCAGATACTGCTACATCTTAGTAATACTTACAGCAATGGTTCAGTACCAAGCTGAAGCCTATGTCTGATGGGTCAGATTATAATTTCAGCGAGCATTTAATGGTGTGGTCTAACTCTTTTGACAGCTCAGAGGACTGAATGGCACCATAGCTTTAAAAGCTGATGGGGTTGGGGGAAAAAAACAATTCCCCCAACCACACATCAGTGGTACCATACTCAAAAATCTACACAGACTTTTGGCAACATGGTTTAAATAAAAGTGAATGACATAAGTTTATTAAATGCATTCTTAGAAAGCTGTATCTTTCTTAAATAAGGATTTCTCAGCACAGATTTCATTGTCAAACAGTTTTGAAGCAAGTTGTAAGTTACTTAGTAATAGGCTGACCAATAAAAAAAAGAAGTCACTGTACTTACATGTGTCTTCAACCCTACTGTCTTCCTTCACATGCTAGGTAATGTCAGTGCAGCGTGGCTGGAAAAGATCAGCTCCACTTTGCATTTGTAAACATTTAGAATAAGCAGCAGGCAAGGTGTTGGAGCAGTACTTTGGTTTGGGGTTTTTTCCCCCCCCTCCCCAAAAAAGACCTGCCAATAAAGTGTGTTTTATGCAGAAGACAAGTATTCCATGCTTTTCCCCTGCCCCCACCCCACTCAAAAGCACATTCCAGAAATGTCTTACAAATGAGACACTGAAACAAGGCATGAGAAGACTGACTCGTGGCAATTTCACTGGAGCTTTATTGCCTCTGTTGGTAATGAGAGGGATTGTAAGAAGTTACATTTGAACTTACAGAGATATGTAAATGATGGGGGTTTTTGCTAAATATAATCTTGATATTAAGTGTTTTATATCAGGGCACTTCTAATTTTGTACATATTTAATGTATAAAAACAGGTTACAAACTTAAATGTTCGCCACCTTTGTTTTTTCTTGACATTTGGCAAAGTTAAATTGATCTATTTAAGGGGAAATCATCAAATTGAAGACATAAGCACTTATGACTTAAAGCAATCCAAGGAAGCAACTCTCTGCATTCTTAAAGAAAAAACACACAAATATATAAAGGAAAAAACACGTGGCCACAGCTGAGCACGTTTCAATACAAAATATTCCCTGTAAACAGGCATTTTGTCCTTAGAACAACACCCTGTCAAATCAATGTTTCTTCCAACTTCAGTCACTCATTTTGAAAACTTTTAACATGCCATCATAGCACAACTAACCCTCTTCTGCAACATATTTAGTCAAAGTTTTATGTATTTCTTTATAATTACACAGTAATTATAAGCATGTAGTACCAAACTGATGACAACACTATTTTGTTGAAAAGATCTCGCATTCAAAAGGAATATTCTTTAAAAGACCACGGCATTATGCCACCACCCAACTGCAGACTTTTCTGAGGGACAAGTCTGTACTGGGATAAAAAAAACAAGTCAGTTCTCCTCTCCAAACACAGCATACTTGAACTAATTGATCTGAAACTGTACCAAACCCCTCAAGACAGAAAACAGCACGCATAGATACGTTGTAGAGCTTTCTTCCATCCCCCCACCCCCCCTATAATTTCAAGTCCCCATTTGTATTTACACAAGATTGAGAAAGGAAATACTGAAAGCAGCAAAACACACTTCTTTTGGCATAGCCAATTCCAGTAGCTGGAAAGTGTTTGCAATGTTTTGTGGAACTGTAGTCTTGAAATAAAATGCACAACTGGATTTTCTTAGAAGAGCACAGCTCTAAGGGGAGCAAACCTAGAGTACAAATAATGATTTTTAGAACTTTAATAGTACATTTTTTTAAACACTTCTACCATCTGCATAAAAGCGTTCTGCTGCTTAGTGCAATACCAATTACTCATTTCAGAAATAATTCTGGCCTTTTCATGGGACTATTTTAGAGCATGGAGTTAAACCTCTATCCTTACTTGTCACTATAGTCTTTCTTTTCTCCTGGAGCTTGGTATTTTCCAGCTTGTTTTACAGAGTAGTATTTATCAGATCTCTTTCAGAAGTAACTACATGAGGAGTAAAAGACCATGTTTAGCACAAAAGCAGCTCAGGAGCTCTTGTATTTTAAACTAGAATTGCATCAGATAAAACTTGTTTTGAACAAAATGAACTTGATTCAGTTAAATGCAGTAAGACAGTAAGTAGTGATGATCAACAAAATAATTTAAGCAAACAAAGCCAGTGTAGTATTTCATATCTGATCTGTGCTTGTTTGGGAAAGCTTTGCTCCTTAGGTTCTGTATTTGGCAACCACAGTGATACGTCAATTTAAGGAAAACTCAACAAAATAATTTAAAAAATGGGTGTCCTCCACAATGGCAGTACCTCTACATTAGGAAAATTTAACTTACTTCTCAGGACAATGGTTTCAAACCCTAGATTCACATCAAACTCTCCTGCTTCTTGTACAACAGGGCCCTTTGTTTCATCAGACCTCAACCATAAGAGTTACCTGTCTCAATTTAAAATACTGTATTGTGTAGCAAATATTTAAGACACAAATTCAGTATATTCAAGTTTTAGATTTCCACAGAAATGAAAACCCTTTCTCTGACAAGACAGAGGAGCATTTCAAACCTGTAATGAAATCTGACTTCTTACATGATAACCTAGAGAATATTAGATTCTATCATGACACACACAGCTTATCTCAGTGACGCTCACTGAAGGCCAACTCTAACGTTAAACACGGTGCTGTAAGTGCACAGGAGTTGTGTTGTACTTCAACTGTTCTCACACTCAGTTAATGTACAATCAAACCATTCAGATAGGCACCTTGATACCCCAGTATCAACAATCTTGGGTTTTCCCAGTTATTTCTGCAATTGTTTTTCCCAGATACTCAAATTCACTTAGACAATACCTGTACTTTTCCAGAAAAGAAAAAGATATCGGACCCAGTACACTTAAATATATCACTCTCAGGGGAAGTGCTTTGGATACAGTCTTTGCCACTAGCCCCAAGTGTATATTTAAGGATTCTTTTAAAAATTGTTTGGATGTTGCTCTGTATAATTCAGATGCCATACAACAGTTGTCTGATGATGACTAGCATTGTGCTTTATGTGAAACCAGAAACCTCAAAATAATTATAAAGCTTCTAGAACTTATGGGAGATGAAACTATGGTGGTCCACCAAAAAAAAAAAAAAAAAAAAAAAAAAGAAAAAAAAAAAGAAACCAACCCAAAACCCCCCCAAAAAAATAAAAAAAAAAACCACCCACAAACCCCAAAATCTAAAATCCATGATGAAATCCACAATGTTGGAATTTTAACGGGCAAGAGTGGTCCAGACTAGAATAAAAGCCCAAACCACCAGTAGAAGAATGAAATATGATATGGTCCAAGATGTATCCTTAAAGGTTTGTCTCAACCCTCAGCCATATTGTGAGGATTGATCTTCAGTTCAGTCCAGCCAGCAGAAATTGACTGTGCAATTTTCCATTTCAGGTATTTGTACAGACTATGTACACTCTAGAAGGGTCCTTTAGTGCTACACTGTCGTACTTTTTGTCCCAGCAATTTGAGGGCGTGCAAATTCCACAAAGTCATCAATAAGAACTGGCCATGCTCCTAGAAAAAAAAACAAAACAAAAAACCCAGAACATATGAACTCAGTTCAACAAGGCATTCTTGTTAAAGCTTCAGATCTAAAAAAAGTTGTTTACTTTCTAGTCTTAACTAAGCATAGTTTCAAGCAAAAAACTGTAGTTTGATTTTCTTGCTTGAAATTTAAGAGCTGGCTAAACATTTCTGCTTCCTTTAAACCCAGTTGATAACACATCCCTTTCAGGGGTCATACCTCCTTCATCTTCCTGACCAAGAAAAAGAAGAAAACAAAAAGCTGACCAAAAAAAGTCTATCACGAGACTCTCCTGGTTTTGGTACCAGAATTTGATATTCAGCATGGCAATAGCTGTTTAAAAAATGTTCAATATTGGCTGAAGCAGACTATGCTGTAAGCAGCAGCTTATATTAACATCTTACAGTATTTACTGCTCACAATTTCATTTCACATGAATGCAATGGTCATCTGTTAGAATCAGCACCCTTAGCCATACCTGCAAACAGCAAAATGCACTCCAATAACAAGCAATACAGTATAATGCTCTAGAAGGCTGGTATTATTACACTATATGTACTCTTCCACACTCCTTAACAAGAGGTAGTTAAAATGTACATCAATATTTTACATATTATGGGCAGCAATATCCACAGACGTTCCCTAGTCAGGTGCATGATGGTCATGGGAAGGTTAAAAACAACTGTGGGCTGGGTTGGGGTTTTTTTTCTCCCCCTTAAAATATATTAAAACATGTTCTCTGCCTTTAATCTTTCTAAACTACATTTATTTATTGTACGTCATTTGTTCAATGACAAGGGAATAAGAACTGGCCATATATTAAGTAAACTTGTAAAAGTTTGCTCCCCTCTGCTCTGGAAGTATCAGAAATTCACAGTTTCCTCCACTCACTGAACTGATCCGCTGCCAAGGATCGAAGGTAATTAGCTGTTCATGGCTACAGATGGACTGGAAGAGGAAAGATCAATACAAAACGTTCCCAAGAAACACATTTGGTAAGGTGTGAGTTACCTTTAGCAATCCCTGCATGCTGCCAGCTTCACTTTCTTATTACTACATGTCCAATCTGCACATAAACTGAAGTAACCAAGCTTTAAAAATATTCTCAGCTAAGAAATGCAGAAACCAGAGGACTCCAGAAAGAAATGCGTGGACCATAAATGAGTTACTTAGTTAAAGATGCCAAGAACAGCACTGACAGAGAATTTGTGGGTTTTGTAAGTGGACAAGTATCAGTGTTTGCCTCATTAAGAATTAGTATTTGAGCTCAAACAGAAGAAAAGAGAAAATGAATTTAACAAAGTTTCAGTATTTCTTTTTTAAACCTGCAGTAACAAAGGTATAACAACATGCATTAAATTGCTCTAACAGAACTTTAGATCACTAATAACAGCCCAGTCAGAGTATCCCTAGGCAGCTGTGCCAAAGCACATACACAGTAATAAAAGATACACCACAAAAGTTAGTGAAAGAAAATGAAAGTGTTTACCTTCCTCATCATAGTTAGACATATCATCTGCTATCATTGTACTAAAGTCTAGAAGAAGGTTCCAGGTATCCTTAGGAATTGATCTTTTATGATGTTCCTGTTCAGAGGGGTGGAAAATCTATGTTAAAAATTAAATTAAAAACCCCTTACACACATTTATTTTTACTGTCTTGGACACATCCCCATCCCCAAACCGTATTTCTCTCCTGTACACCCTATGAAGCGCAGTATCTGGGATCTGAATCAAAATAATCTATTTCATCTACTCCATAATTTAAATATATTTATCTTCCAAGTTCTGAAATACTGCATTCCAGTTTACATGTAAAGATTTAAACTTACCAACAAAAATTTGTTCCACAAGTCTAGAAATTTAAATCTTCCATTAAGTACTAAATTCCAGTAGGCAATGGCCATTTCTAAATCTGTAATATTAAAATACATTACTTTTAGAGATACACATTTCAAATATATCATCTCCGCAGGTATCTAAAAATAAATAAAGCATATATTCAAAATGTTGAAAAGATCAATCTAATGCAAATATACTCATGGGCCTGTACAAAAAGGCAACCATAATTAATATTTTGCACAAATATTGCATAGGTTTTGATACTATCACTTGAATATAGAAGAACTGAAAATTGCCCATAATAGTATCTAAAAATAACAAAATCACACAAGAATATTTCATACACCTTTTGCTATCTAACAATACTTCAGTGAAACGTTAAGTGAAATATTTTTGTCTTAGAATTGCTACTGAATTGAAAGGAAAATCTGTACAGTTTTATAATAAGATCTGCTTTATATTTTTTAAATATATAAAATACAATTTATCTGAAACTTGTTTTTTAGTAAGAATTTAACTTTTAGAGCAACCTTGTTGCAGATGCTGACTCTGTAACATGGGTTTTGTCCAAGTGTTTATTTCTGCAATCAGGTTTCCTCTTGAAAAAAGAGTCTTTTAAGTACTGTCCAAGGTTGATAGTTGGTTTGTTAGTAGTTGATCTCTTTTTTGTTGTGTTAGATTAGAATTCTACCATAATTAAATTTTGGGAAAGCAGAGATGGTTTATGGCTTCTGGTCTTGATGACCTTATGAATGGTCTGCTTTATCTCTTTATTTGGGGTGCAATTAAGTTTTACAACTCGTTTGTTTTTCCTCTTTCTTGAGGTGGCAATAACTCATGTGTCTCCTTTACTGACACTTGTTCGTAACAGTTGGATTGCAGTTTTAGGGTTTCTTTGTTGTTTTGGTGTGGTTTTGTCTTTTGTTAGTGTTTTTTCTTTTTTTCCCCAAAGACCCCTGTTAAGTTCTTGCTTGTTTTGAATCGATTTCTGAGACACCCGAAGTGACACAGCTCAGGAACAAGAACACCCTACACTGCACGTTGCTGTCAGCAGTGGGAGCTGTTACAGCACACAATTAGAGCAAGAGACCAGTTAGTCTAGCCTATAAAGAAAAAGTATACCAAGTATACACAGTAATACCAGAGACTACCTAGTTAAGTGACTTCTTTTTAAACAAAAGCTCTGTGTATTTTGCAGGCTAGCAAATTTCTTCCAGAACCAACCCTGCTGTGAGAGCAGAGAGAAGCAGCACATCATTAGCTGCACCTCAGGAAAAATCCCACAACCCAAGAAAACCACTCCCTCACCCAGACACCCAAACTATTTTAAAAACCAGGGAGGTAGATCTTAGGGGTGAGATGAATAGCAAAGAAAACAAAGTAGGAACTCTGCATAGCTGAAGGGAAAACAGATCGTGATAGGACAGTTTCTGAACTGCTTAGTATCTTTGGCATTAGAAGGTCTTCTTGAACATATTCCCATTAATGCTTCCTGACCAAACTAAAGAATAAAATTGGTGGAAGATCTTCTAGTAGCTGCAAAGGGATGCTATTTCAGACTAAAGTGTAAGTTTAATTTGTCTCTGCTTGTTGAAATTCAAGCAGAAGTTACTACTTCCTCACTAAATACACTGTATGTGGAAATGACAACTTATTCCAGAGTGTAAAGGCTAGGTATCGGAGTCAGATACTAAAATAGGCACTTCAGCTTTCAGCTAAAACTACTGTCTTCTAAAAATGAATATATACAAACTTCAGATGAAGCTGATCAGTTCCTCAAGGAAACAGATTAGAAAACTTTTATTTACTTGTGATGCATTAATAGCAAGCATACAAAAAAATGCAATTATCAAATCGTTATTTACAGTAGGTCATAAACAAACTGAACATTTTGACAGGCTTATACAGTTTTGGGACTGTTCTTGTGGGTAAGCAAAGGCATTTAAAAAACAGATCTCAGGAAGCTGCAACTTTGAACTTATTATGTGAGTCCAAACATGTAAAGCACAAAGGCATTAATACCTAAGGACAACTATATGTTTTAAGGGAAATGTTATGAAAACACAAAATGAAAAAGATATTTTACATTTTCATAAGAAAATAAACAAATGCTGAGAAAAAGCCTTTGTGGATCAAATATGAAAGTCGCAAAACATAGGCTCCATTCTGAGTTTGAAACTCTCAATACATAAGCTTCATTCCGAGTTTTATCCAGAGATGCAAGAGAAGCAAACAATGTTTGAGACAACCATCAGCTAAAAGGTATTCTCAAATGATATGTAAATATCACAAGAACTTGTAAGACATCCAAAGTACTTACACAGTAGTAAGAAATTATGCAGAGGAAATGTGTTTCCAAAACTGTGCCTGAACTACTACACAATGTTTGGAAGATTAGAGACCAATATACATTAAAATCAATTTGCAAGTACCTGCAAGCAGTTATTTAGACACTCCAAAATTAATTGCCTAACTAGAAGCACTTACTTTTCATAACTGTACTTCCCCCAGTATTCTTTTGCTTCAGGGTTTCCAGAATTATTCTGCCCTATCACAAACTCATGCCTAGCATTTTGCACTGACTGGCATCAAAAGGGCCGGTAAGCATCCGGATTCTAAGCTCAGTTCTACATCACTTCCAGACACAGACTTATATAAAACAAAATAAAACAAAAACAAACAAACCAAACCAGTCAAGAAAACCAAACCAAAAAACAACCCCAAACCAAAAAAAAACCAAAACCCACACCAAAAAGCCACCATCCCACTTCACAACACTCTTACACTATATATATGCTATATGGATCTGAGAAAAGTATACTTGTCTTTGTCACTGTTAGGGCTTAACCTGTATAAAGAAGCTTCAAGATGAATGAGAAAAAGCAAGGGACTTAATTTTCCTAGAGGGGAAATTCAGAGAAATAATCCAAGTTTTCCTTATACTTTAGAAATATGGAGAAGAAAGTAAGAGGTAAGTACTTCAAACAGTTCTGTTGTTGTGAAGCTTTGAGAAAATTAAAGCTTTTCATGTAATTAGGGTATCATAGTAATTTGTCATTTCACTTTTACCACCTTACAGAGATTCTGCAAAATACTCCTTGTTGTGTACAGCTCTTTAGATCACACAAATGACACAATGGTAACCACAAAAAAAGCTAAACTAAGTCCTACAACCATTCATATTGCAAAATGGATTTCACACTAACTCTCCATAACCTAACTTCTACCTTCTCACAATTCAGTCACTGTCTACAATTTCCTTATTGTAGCAGCCTAAAAAAATAATTAAGCTTTTGTTTATTTATTTTTCAATATTCATGTTAAGTCAGAAGTTGGCCCACCTGTAAAAGACAATAAAACTACAGCAGAATGCTAATCTTTTCACAGCACAAGAACAAAAAGCTGGTCAGTGGCAGTCAGTTTAAGGCTTTTTCATTACTCAGAAAAATTCACAAGCTGCCAAGGAAGAAATAAAATACTAAAAGCGCAGTAGGTTCTTCTCAGAAGTAGAAGAGTTAACTTAAGAGTTAGTTAAGGCTGCTATCTCAACTACGCTGCATATAAATGAATCTGCATTCTGGCTGGTTAACATTAATGCTGGAAAGAAAGTTTTGTTCACTCATTTTTGCTCTTTTGACTAGGCAGATCTACAGTTTGTTCACCTAGTTCCATTGGAACTGTGGTGTTCTGACATTATTTTTAATAACTGATTCTTCCACTTCCCCTGTTACACTAATGAAAAGTACAATCAGCCAAAGGGCTCTGAAATAATGAAAAAAACCCAGATCTATTATCTGAGGGGAAAAAAAAAAACAAACCCAAAACACAAACAAAAAAAGTCTGTAGATCAGCACCTATTACCAATGGCACAACAAAAGGCATCAAGCTCAGGATATAGAAATCTATCTGTAGTATTTTAAGTATTTTGCCAAGACATTTGGAAGTATTTTTGGTGTTCTAAGAAACCATACAACTGTGCTTACAAAGAAATCAGTTTTACAGCTGACTTTATCCCAGAAGTGAAAATTCAATTAATTTGTTCAGCACTGCAAATTCTAAGTGGTTTAATTATACCTTCAGTGTAAGGCCATAATCCAGTGTGCTTACTGAGACTTACACTTAGTGAAAGAATATACCCCGTCTCATAAAATTTTGTCACCTATATTAATGATGCAGATATTTCTATCAGTTTGAACACCTTAAACTGACCTTTCACAAGAGAGGTGTTTCTAATCCCAAGGTTGGTCATCTTTCAGACTCACTGGATCACAGTAATACTTTCACTTACTGCTTAAATCAGTCATTTCCTGTATTTATGAACAAATGATTATGATTAAGAATACATACCTAAACCTTTCTGTCCTGGATTCTTTGCAAAGTTGAAAGTAAACTGATAAAAATCCTTAAATCTTCCTGGCTCTTTCAATTCTTGTTCCATTTTAGGAATCTGGGCCTTCAGTTTTTCTATGCTGTCGCATCTGCATTTCAAAAAGCATGTTTGTGTATTACTCATTGTGCCCTAAAACATGCATTGTAACTTCAATACTTACAAAGTTTTGTGGAACACAACACGGTTATCAAAACAAAACTCAGGAAGCCTTTAACTAGTCTGCATCTATACAACAATTTCACTTCTTTCTTGTTTCTTCACACTGCCATTTGCACATACTAGCTGATACGTCAGATTGTACAATCCACAAGATTCTTAGAAAAATGTGATAAAGACTACTACATTCTTACAAGGCACATGGAACCCTCTATGCTAGGCTGCAGACCTGAACAGCTCTATGGCAACTAACTGAAATGCTCATATAACCAAGACAAGTAGCCACTAAGCATCCAGCAGAGATTGCAGGTACATTTCTACAGAGACAAATGATGCTAGACCCTGAAAAGTCTTTCAGGTCTGAAAGGACAGTGTGACTGTGAATTCCCCAAGATAGGGCTGTTTCACCACACATTCCAATTTCTGACACAGGATTACACTGTAAGTATATAATAATTACTACACACTTACCCTAGCTCAGTCATTCCATCCATAAATTCCAGCTTTGAAAACTCACACTGTGTTGCAGCTCGGAATTTCCATGCAATGATGAGTACAGTAATGCTGGCTGGGTCAAGAGCTAGATCATCACAAAACTGCTGTATACCGTCTATACCAATTTTATTTTCATCCTGAGGATCTTTAGGATATAAAAGTAAGTATCAAGAAAACCAGATTTTTGAAAAAGCTTTATTCAACAAGTTTACTTAAGATAAGCAGCATTTTTATGATACCATTTCTGGGACCAGCCCCTAAGTGAATATTTTAAAAGAAAAAAAAAATAAAAATTAGTATTTTTGATGGTTAAGCTTTAACAATTGAGGCAGTTACTACAAGAAAGCCTCCCATACAATGAAGTTTATGTTATTTTTACTGAGAGACAAAAGTACCACAAACATTTGTTTTTCTGCCTAATAATAACACATGATGTTCTGACTCATTCCATACAAAGAACCTTCCTTTCTCTCCAGCACACTTAATTATTGGCAACTTTGGTAAGATGGCTGATCTGTGTTCCATTAGAAACAATTCTTCAGTGTCTATTTGCAAGCTGTACTGACACAATAATCAAATCTGCCCATAAACTACTAAGTCAACATTAGTTTTATGCATTTTCTGGCATCACCAGCATGCATGAGATTGGACATGGTAACCTCCAAGAGGGAAGTTACGTTGCCCCATTACCGATTCCAAGTCAGCCAGGCACAGTCCTCTTTCCACCAACATCTGGTCTGGAAGTGAGATGCTCACATTTCAACTGCACTAACAAAAATCTACTAAGTAAGCCAACGAAGACTTCAGGAAAATGGTATTTGGATTATGTACACATATAAAAACTGACAGAAAATGTAGCATTCATTTTTAGATTTTTTTTAAATGCTAAAACACAGAACTTGCTCTACTGTTCTGAATGTACTATTTATGGTAGGACATATAGGCAGTGTTCAATTGAAGATAACAGATGAGACTTTTTTCTTTTCCACTGATTGTAACTACCTGATAATAAGTACAAGGTGAATAAAAATTAAGGTAGAATCCATCCTTGGTATTCAACCTCTCTCTTTGTCAGGACTGAGTCCCGAGTCATATGCCTTCCCCAGAAGAGTCACCTCAAACCCCATTAACCACTAGTTACCCACTGTATGTACAATTCCGGTGCCAGACCCAAATCTTGTATAATTGTACATATATTTTGAGCACATAAAGCAACCTTGTGAAGCAGAAGCCTACATACATATATTCCCCTTCTAACTTGTACAATTAGCAATAGAAAAACAAAGCTGAAAGTCTTAGTTAATATTTCCAAGCACAAGAGCACAGCTGCATTGACAGCAATTAGAAATAAATACACACATCTAGGAAACAAGCCTTCAAAATTGAAGGTACTCACCTTTGTATCTGTTATATAGCTGTTCTAACTTCTTTCTGTCCAATGATCCTTTAACACTCTCTCGTATATAAAGTTCAGGATTTTGGAAAAAATTGTCTGTTGCAACATCTAACTTCCAGTCATTCTGAGACAGACAACTCACTGCTGTCTTTTCACTTGATTGTGTGAAGACCATAAACTGACGTACTTTATCCTTCTGTGATGATTTCAGCTTGTTCTAGGAAAAAAAACAGACAATACCGTAACTAGAAATGTTTAACTGGACAGGAAAAAAGCCCCAAACAAACCCCAACACACACCCCCACAAGCAACAACAAACCAAAACACCACTACTGTTATTTCTTTATAAATCAGTACCTTTTACAATTTTCCCAAGACTTCTTGTAACTGATAGGGCAATTGGACACTCAAATCAACACCTATTTTCTGGGGTTTTTTTTACTTTTTTGTTAAATTTAAGCTTCCTTTCATTCTAGCTACTTTACATTGTAATAAAACTGAGTTAAATCATCACAAAAATCATGCTGCCAAAGCTGACATTTGGAGAGGGCTAAAGGGCACAGCAAATTCACATACAGCTGTAACATCAGATAACTTTCTATTTAAACCAATTTGGGGCTTTTAAAAATAAAAAAAAAAATCTCCTCTTAATAGAGGAGAAGTAACACTACACCTACCAAAAAAGGCTAATTTAGATGCCTAAATAAAGCCCACGGCTATCAAAACAGTTGATAGATGAATTGCCTCAACAGAAGGGGCAGACCAGCCCATTTAATCACCACGGAAGGAGAGGCTGGCAGTCACTCGGCCCCAGATGACAGAAGACACACACATCACCTACTGCAGGGCAAGACCACACTGCCAGGAACAAGATCTCTCGATGGCAGCAAGGCACTAGGCTGGGTCATCCATTTCAGGGATCTACACTCAGAAGTAGCTTAAAAGGCTTGCTTGTGTTTTTTTGTTGTTGTTTACGGGTTTGGGGTTTTTTTTGTGTGTGTTTTGTTTTGTGTTTGTTTGTTTGTTTGGGGTTGGGTTTTTTGTGGAGTTTTTTTGTTGCTTTGGCAGGTTTAGTTTTGTGTGGGTTTTTTTTTTTTTAATTTTATAGAGATTTTTCCCTTTGAAGGTGCTCAGTTCCACAGACATAATCTGCAAACCATTCCTGTGAGGCATTGTCTCCATTCCACAGGTGCAGCAACTGAAGCTAAAAACAAAAGGAGTAAGTAGGCAGTGGGGGAGTGAATAGCCAAGATGAGAGCTCTGGAATTTCAGGCCTCCTGCCAGGGCCAAGAGACATCTCTCTCTGCTGTAGGGCAATTTATCAGCATAGAGGGATTCCCAAGGATATTTCTGATGAGGAGAAGCACACTCAGTGTAGCAAGGGTATTAGCTCCACAGAACTAACTGCTGATCAGGAGAAAGCCACCATACAGCTCCTGCACTAAATCCAAATTCGGTTCTAAAGTTTACTCAATATAGTAAAAGCAAAAAGATTCCTAATGTTTCAACTTGGTAAACAGAAGTTCTGACTTCTAAGTCACAATTAGATTTCTTACATGTTGCAAATATTTCTTTTGTAGTTTACCTTGGATTCACCGAATCACAGAATACCCTGAGTTGGAAGGGACCCACAAGGATCATCAAGTCTAACTCCTGTCTATGCACAGGACAACCCCAAAGTCATATCATGTATCTAAGAGCATTATCCAAATGCTACTTGAACTCCATGAGAGTTGGTGCCATGACTGCATCCCTGGGGAGCCTGTTCCAATGCTCCACCACTCTCTGGATGGTGAGCCTTTTCCTAATATATAATCTGAACCTCCCCTGGCACAGCTTCATGCCATTCCCCCTAGTCCTGTCACTGGTCACCAGAGAGAAGAGGTCAGCACCTACCCCTCCTTCATCTCTGATGAGAAAGTTATAAACTGCAATGAAATCTCCTCTCAGTCTCCTCTTCTCCAGGCTGACCAGACCAACTGATTTCAAGCATTCCTCATTTGACCTCCCCTCCAGACCCTTCACCATCTTTTATCCTTTTTTTATCCTTCAGTTTTCAACTTTCACTCTGAAAGCTGATATTCTTCTGCCAACATAACTATGTCTGGAGATAAGGAAGCAGAGTCTCAACCACCTCCCTCTCCTGTTCCTCCTCCAGTTTAATATAGCTACATCAATAACCTCCTCTTTGCTAATGAAGGAGAAGAGTGCTTCTGACAGTTCACATTTTTCAGAATTCACCTGTCCTGAAAGTCAAAATCAGTTTTCTGCTGCTTGATAATAGTCAATGTGAACACTGTTATTTGTACAAGCAGTTAAGTTACCAGCTTCAGAGTTACACCTTTAAAAACTACAAGAGCTTAAACTGATACACACATAATATATTAAACAGATGAATACTTTTAAGATCCTTTTAAAAAATGCCTTCCAAACCAAGCCAATCCTACAACACTTAGCTACAGCCAAAATTCTAGCACAAGCTGCAAACTTAAACACAGTAATATTAGTTGGGCTGTGCTGTGTTGCTGCTGTACTTTAGCCTCTTGAATTTTGGAGCTTTTGCTACAAACATGGTTCTGAAACTCAAGATTTTCAGAAGTGATTCCAGGTAAATGTCAAGCCATTAAAGCAGGCCCTGCAAAGCCCCACTGGTGACAATTCATGTACACTTCAAGTTTCACAGCAGATATTCAGCACTTTATGGTACTGACCTCAAAACTTCCACAATAACCACTTACACTGACAAAGCCATGTGAAATGACTTCCAGAAATTACTAATGGCTTTTTTATTGTGGTTTAAAACATATATTAAAACAAACCATTGATTGAAATCTCAAATGAAGAAGCAACAATCCCAAGGCTAGTTTTCTGTATCAATTAACCAGCTTCCTCAAATGAGTTCTACACAGCCAGACCTCATTCCCACAGATTCAGCTACACTATGGGGGGGGTTGGGGGACACAAAGCTGGAGCCTTTAATCATTAGGTAGGTTGTTTTTTAACATGTACACTTAAGTACACATAGCTCTTTTAATAGTGAGTATTCTGTAAAATCTCAAGCAGTTTTGTTCTGCCCTACTCTTGCAAGAGTAAACTATAAAAGTAATGGCATACAAAATAAAGTCAAAGGGTAGGTTTAAAAGGGCTTCATGGTAGATGCCCAAGAACAAAAAAGGTAGGGTGTCTTGCTTGTTATCTCATAAAAGGAGAATGTAATTCATTACATCAAAAAAAATGCAGCTTAAGTAACTGCTATGATAAAATTTAAATCCTATATATCCATATGGGACCTTCTGTGCTTGGTGCTCCATCAGTGATAATAACAATGTAAAACCTTGTTAAAAAGAACATCAAATTTGCTAAGAGTCAAACAGCTAATGACACTAATCAGTATAGCATTTGGTAATATATTAAAATGCAATAAATCACACTGTTCAGACAAACTTTTTCTGTAACAACTCTATTTTTATTAGTCAAATACAAGTTGATTTTTAGTGAAGAAGTGCCAAAGCCCTTTCTTTATATTTGATGAATGTTTCTGCAGAAGCTTGCAAACATAGACAAGACACTCCACATCCTGAGTGACTGGACTCTTTGAAGGCCTACTACAGGACAGCAAGAGATGAAATTAATGCTGAGTCTTTATTATCCCATTAAAGCTTTTCTTCCAGCACATTCAAAACCCACACTTCAAGCAGGAACATGTTCTAAGCCTTCTGCACTTTTAAGGGCTATTTCTAGAAGCTGAGCTCCAAGAGTCTATTATTGTTTTAAGTGTATCATACAGAAGCCAGAGCTCCCTATAACCTTTAATCCTGTACTCATCAGGCAACAGATACCTTACACTGCAACTGCATGTACTGTAATGCAATGCAATCCATTTAATTATCTCAACTTTAACACTAGTTAAAAAGGAAGGGAGAATTTTATTTAACAGATACCTGTCTTGCTAAAATATGCACATGAAAACCAACAGAAATCAAATGCAACAAATTTTCAGTAAGTTTTAACCCTTGGGATAAGGGGAAAACCAAAAATCCAGATCTGCAAGCCTTTGATCAAGTTTGTGTGGTATCCAAGCTACCTTTCATAATGAGGATGTCACAAGAGACAGAAGGTGACATTACTTCTAGAACACAGAATAACTTCTCCCTGTGAAAAGCTACATCATGTACATTCATAAAACTACAATAACTGCATCATTCTAATGAAAGTCTAATCCTGCAACATTGATTTTAAAATGAAAGTTTGTCTCTTCATATGAAATATCAAATTTAATAATTCTAATTCAATAACTCATCCCTGATCAGATAATTCAGTGAAAGATTAAAAATAAAAACTATGAAAATACTTGAGCTTTTTACCCAAGTATTTTTTTCTGGCCCCAGACTAAAATTCCCCCTGTTTAGGGGAGTAAGCTTTCCCAGTCCAGGGAGAAAAAAGTCTTAGAAATGATCTGCCAGCTCTGACTTCATGTTAGTTTTCCCTTATCTTCCACACTCAATTTTTAGTCACTCCAGATTCAAAGATCAGCTCTGCACACTGTTCCTCAACATTTTCTGGGTAGATAACAGTCATACGAGGGCTCCACTCTCCCAGATAATGCCCATGGGAAACAGTAACAACCTTGCTCCCTCACTGCCTGGACCAGATAGCTCAAGATTCCTACCAAAACCTAGTTCTTGGACCTTGCTCCAAGGTTATTATGTAGCTGCCAGCAAGACAAGCAGTGCAGTCAGTTTAAAGTATCACGCCCAAAACTCCTTATGGCCCCCAAAGCACTAGTTACACTTTCTTTTCTAGTTACACTGCAGAGTAACAAGTAACTGTTTTTCACCTTTCCCTTCTCAGCAACTGCTTAGAGACGATCTGTTTCCTGCTAGTTTCACTGCTAACTAAAGGAATTTGACTGATGTGACATCTGGTCTTTTGTTTCTGTCAGGACTCAAAGAAAAGCATGCACGTGTCAGGTAAAGGCTTTTCTAACCATCTAGGCTTTTACACTGACTGCATTTAAGCTCACCAAGAGATCTGTCTGTGGGAACCATCCTCACACTTCCAAAGGACCCCAGTGACATCAGTTCAAACACAGAAAGAATAACTTCAGCCTGCGCGCTGAACAGGTTTGTGCATATAATAACCTTACAGATCATGACTGCCCATTTTGTCATGTCTTTATGTGACACTAATGGTCAAGAGAATATTGCTCCCTTATGGTGTCTGAATCATTCCACACTGGGCTCTAGCCATTAAAGGAACATAAAAGACACCTGCAAATAATCTAGTTTCCTGCTTGCATTCAACAAATACATGGCTAAAGATTAAAAGGTAAAATCATGAGTATTTTTCTTCATTTGGTAAGAACACAAAAGTTAATCACAACAACAGAAGTCTACAAATACACCAAATTGCATTTTAATCCACTAACTGTGATGGCATACACATATACTACCAAAAAATCCCATAAAATTCAAGTTAAAGGCAAAACCAAAGTAAACAGCCATAGTTTCTCCATAATGTAAACAAACATGCTCTTCAACTACATTTTGTTTTCTACAGCAGTTACTTGAAAAGAGGGAACACAAAGCAAGATTGCCAGGACAGTCTAAAGCTTCTGTTTCAAATGGTGTGAATCCATTTGTCTGCAATGGCACAGACAAAACTTAATAACATACAAGGTCTGTTGAGACATAACATCCAAGGGAAAAAACAAAAGCAACATAAAATCAAAGTTGCTTTTTACATGCTTTAATGTTCTTTCAGGAGATAAGATAATTTCAGTACTTGCACATGGACAGAAAGTCTTTTGTAGAAGAGCAATATACAGCTACCAAGAAGCAGCAACAGTGCTTCAGCAACAGTGCTATTGCAACAGCGTTTCAAAGTAATTCACATTAAATTAAGAGGTGAAGCAAACATCAGAAATCAGGCTTTTTCTGTTACAAAAGCATAAAATAAAGCTGTCAATTGTTGGGCATTCTTTGCTCTGGTCTGGGGCAGAAAGTCTATTCAGCCATTGGAAGCTGCATTCATACCTTATATTTGCATTGGTGCCATAAAACATGAGTAAAATATCAAGAGCTACATAAAAAATAAATTTCACACCTTGTTCTTAGAATAGCTCATATTCCTCAATATTTTTTTCATGGCTTTAGTTAAAAGTGATTTTATACTATAAGCTCAAAGGGTTCTCTAGTAAGCTAGGAGAGGAAACAAGATCATGCACCATCTTGTCTGTTACTCAGATTACTCTGTCCCAAGTGTAATGCCAAGAATCTACAAGTTTCACTATGGGAGAATCAAACCCAAAAACATTTAGTATCAACAAACTGCTACAAACACAAATATGAACCATACCAAATAGCACTGCAGAGTAGCTTATGGAGTTAAACACTACATAACAATGTCATGAAGTACAACATTACAGGGGACAGCATCAGACATGAAATTCTTCTAATACTGAATTTTAACAACTTCCTGTCACCTGAGGTTTGCAGTAACAAATAAGGTATTTACCAGCATAGAAATATTCCGGAGATAACTCGAATTGAACAATATTATAGATGATGTAAATAAAGATACGGTTAGCTTTTGGCGCTGGATAAAGATATGACTATTCACATGCTTGCCCTGATTATCACACACAGCCCTAAATTCATTAAATCATTTAGAAGAGTACATATAGTGCTCTCCACAGAGAAGACAGCTTAGAGTGTAATGGACCAGCTTGCTGCTCTGTCTTGATTCGCAGGCACATTGCTCATCTTCATGATAGGATGAAGCAATAACGTACTAACAGATACAGTGAAGCAGACCACTTCTACAGATGCTTTTTACCTTAAATGAAAACATGGGTAAGAAAGGCAGACATCTATCCACGATCCAAGGAATGGTGCCAGGGTGCTGTACCCAAGATACAAAAGACTTAAGTTACCTAAATGGCCACAGTGACCCTAACAGGCTGCTTTAATAGCCTCCCTTCCAGACACTGGACAAAGATAGTTCAAAGCCAGGAAACCTTTGTCCTGAAAAAACTGGCCATAGGAACACTGGTGATGACACAGATGACTGGCTGTGCTACATGAGCAAGCAGAAGACAGGCTACAGCTGCAGGAACCTCTACCATGGTTTGCTGTGCTGGACAGCCAACCAAGTGCCAGGAGCCCGCCATAGCCACTGGAAGGACTAGCCAGAGCTATAGTGCATAGAGGCAGAAAAACGAGATGCTGAATCTCACGTTTCTGGATTGGCATCTTCAGATGTCTGTGTAGAAGTCTCCGTCCTCTTTTCTCTACCTAAATAGAGGATTTTGACATACCACAAGGATAGGTACAGAAACCTATACCTGAGTACTAGAAACAATTCATACCTGTATTTACTACTTATAAAAGCTGCAGTCTGTTATTTAGTCCCACTTCAGTGTCAATGTCATCCTTTCACCTAGGTGTTGGAGTCAACCAGCACAACCTGGCAAACAGTTGTTTGCATAGAGCCCAACAACTATGCTCAGAGTATTCAGATACCCACTCCAATTTGACACATACCAATCTATCAGTAGTGTTGTTCCACAGAATGTATCAGCTAGTAAGGATTTCCAAGAAGATTAAGCAAATAAGATCCTGCTGTATCTCACAAAAAGCTATTCTCAGAATAATGTGCCTCATTATTTTTGTTGTATTGCCACTTACTACAGTGTTGTTCAATTTAAATTTCTAACCACAAAGTCAGACAGTAATATATGTATGCAGTTGAATACCTACACTGGATATACTGTGAGACAGCTCTAGGTGATTTTCATGGAAAAAAAGTCTTCATAAAAAGTTGTGTAACATGACTGCATAAGTGCTATTTGAGACAGACCCTGAACTGCAGACTACAGCAGGACACCTCTACAGTCTGAATTTCACACAGACTTTAGTTTTAAGCTCCCATAAAAACCTCAAGTAAAGATTTACATCAACCCATTCAATAAAAAATTACACCAGTAACACAGTGACAAGTTCATCAGAGGGCTGCCTACTGCACCACTTATTTAATTCCTGGCTAAGTTTTTATGCCATTAGTTAAAGAAGACTTTTTTATTTTTTAATACCTTTTTAACACAGCTTGCCAGAACAGTATTAACCACAGGTAAAAGATGTATTTATGTCAATAAGTGTACACCAGAAGATCCTAAACTCCCTCCCATACCCATCCCAAGACAATACAGCTGCTGTAGAAAAGTTCTACTTTAAACTGTACAGGTGTAGCTAAAGATGTACAACTTTCGTATACAGAGAAGACCTTAAAGTACGACTATAAACATGTTCCCCTGAGTGCCTAAGATGCTGTGGAAGAGACCAATAAGGACTCCTCTTATTTAAATCTAAAGAATGTCTTTTTCTTTTGTTTAGGTGAAAAAAATATGTTCCAACCACTGTAGTTTCCCACTAGAAGAGAGAAGGAAGAAAGTCAGTTGATCTGAGTTCACAGCAAATCCTCAGCTATAAGGAGAAAAAAATATTATGGAGAAAATGCAAGATAAATAGGTCCTCCTTTACAACACTTACATGAATAGAAGCCTTAACTAAACTACAGAACAACTATCCAGAAATTCTCCAGCATAATCCCAATTCAAGAAGAATACACATATTCAAGTTTCCGAGTGAAATGACTGCACTTAATTGGTCCTGAGTGGCCTGAAATCCTGAGAAAAACTTCAAGGAGCTCCTGCTTTCTGCAGCCCCCTGCACTCTCCGTTACTGCTGCTCACTCCTCCACACAAGGCACAGACCAAGCTGCCCACAGAATACCTCTATTGCTCCTGTCCCGTACAAAGGTGTCTGAACCCTCATACAACGTGCAAGCGAGCCCCTCCTCACCATGAGGAGGCCTGACGGAGCCCCACAGCCCGAAGGCCTCCGCAGGATCCCAGCGCCCCCCACCTAGGCCCCGGCGCTCGCCCCTGCCCAAAAGCAGCCTCCAGCCTGCCCACCCCGCGGCCAACGGCCCTGGCCCGCCGCACCGCTCTTAACGGGTCCCACACGTCCTCCCCACCCTGCTTGGTAGGGGAACGGAGGACCTCACGGCCCCAAGACACCATGCCTCAGCTGCAGGGTCCCTGCGCCTAGCCCTTTCGCCCCTCCCGGACACCCCAGCCCGCCACGACTAGGCCCCAGCTTCCCCTGCGGCGCCGCCACGGTTGGCCGGCCTCGGGGCGCCAGACCAGGCCGAGAAGCGACCCGGGAGGACAGTCACCATGTTGAGGGTTGTGGAGGCCTCTTCCCCTCCCGGCTCAGGCAAAGACTGAGGGCGAGAACGGCAACAGCTTCCTCCGGCGGCGGCAGCAGCGGTAGCAGCAGCTCCCGGCTCTTCACGGGGCCTTCCGCCGCCTCCCGCTCATGCGCAGTGCGGCACATCCCCCGCACCGGGAGCCGGCGCTGGGCGGCCACGGCCCAACGAGCGGGAGCCTGCTCCGGGCCCCGGTCGGCTTTTTCCAGGAGCGGCGGGCGACCACAGTGAGGTGTTTGGGGCAGCGGCGTGAATGATGCTTAGTCGTCCCACGCAGCTGAGGTGGGAAATACTGCACCGGTGGGAGCTCGGCCTCAGGGAAGGAAGAGAGGGGAAAGGGCCCCGCCGCTGACTTCGGTGTAATTGCAGGGTCGAGAGCGGGATCCCAGCCCGTGGCGGGGGTAGGCGAGGAGAGGCCGCGGGGCGGGAGGGAGCTGCTGTGGTGGCAGCCAGGTGCAGTGGGGTCCTGCAGTTCTTTGAGGGGCGCGGGTCGCCCGGGCCCGCCCCCACCACGGATCTTTAGTCCGCGTCCGCTGTTCCGTCCAAAAAGCTCCTTGTGTTGTTTCTTAAAGAGCCCAAAATAAAACGTTTCGCCGAGGCTCGGAGTGAGGCCACGCTAGGTAACACTCGAGGAGTTTGTCGGGGGCAGCAAGTGCACAACCCCTCGTGCAGGCACGCAGAGGAGGCAAGAGACACTTGCGGAGCAGCCACGGATGCCTGGGGAAGGTGAAGGCTCGGGACAGCAGCCTTAACGGGTGTTTTCACACGGGACCTCCACACTTACAAGGTTTTCCTGCGAGAGGTTGTGAGGGGAGCTTTTTCTTCTAAGATGCTGTCGACAGATCATACATGTAGCCTTTTTTGCAGTAACATAGATGTACTAGCCAAAGAAGTTGTGAGGGTTAAATCACAGTTTGCACCAATATTTAATATTCCAGACAGTTGGTTTTTTCCTAGGAAAGCTTACTGTGCCTACTGCAGACTTTTGGCAGCTGAAGAAGTCTGGGAAAGCAGAACATTTTCTGATAATACAGTGGTGGCAAACTGCTAGTTTGAAGGACAGAGGTTTGAGATCAAAGGTTTGAGATCTGATTCTTGTTCTCTCATCTCCTGCTGAGCTAAAAGCTATGAAAGTAAGCTTCTGTATTTGTATTACATGACTGGTATGATTGCACATGCCACAAAGAAATTAAGACTTCAGAGAGCCATTCTTCATGATGGATGTCCAGGGTTTACATCTCTGTTTTTACTGAAAAGGGTCTGGATTGCTTCTCACTTAGTTTGCTGAAAATCAGAGCTAAGCTTAGATGCAGTGTGAGGAGTTAAAGTAGTATTTTGAGAGGAGAATCAAGCCCGTTTGGTGAAGTGTCTAATTGTGCTTGTGTTCTGAACAGTTTGTCTTGATACTAAGTATATGGAAATATGTGTGAACTCAGCTATCCTAAGAAACATTAGGTGCCTGCATACCTTGAATCCTTCTGAAAAGCGTGTTTTTGAAATCGAGGATGGCTGCAAAGTGGCCTGTGTAAATAGCCATGCACATTGCACACCAGCCTGGTCCACGTGAAGCATGGCAGGGGAGACAAAGCCAAGCCTGAAAATCTGTGTTAGCAAGTTAGCTAACTGCCATTGCTATGGAGTCCTGTGACAGCTCTCCTGCAATCTGAAGACACAATTTAGACCTTCTTAAGAATTATTGCAACATTCAACAGTTATCTGAGAGATGAATTGGAATTGCAGTGGATTCCTCAGGACAGAGACAGGATTTTGAAGTGGCTTGTTTTTTCCCTAGTATCTGTGAATCTTGCTGCTTTTTTATAGTGCAGGGTCTGTTGGGGCATGTTTTGAGTGTGTGTGTGTGCTCAGTTTCACATAGTCTTTTTAAAAGCTCTTGTAAAATTCTTTAACTTAAAAGAACATTGAAAAAGTATTTCTCTCTTTCATTTTGCTTCTTTTGCTCACTTAATAAAATGCTAAACATAAATTAGGGTTTTTTCTTATTTAGGTCCTAATTAAAAAGTTACTGGTATCAGCATGGTCCTTTGCTTTGTTTTCAAATGAGGTTTATATTGAATTAAGGCCTGACATTACAAGCACAAAGAACTTCACATGCAAGAGAGTTTGTAAGTTTCAATAAAGTGCTACTTCCATTGGTATACTCACAGGTGTTAGTTATTTAGAGACCTATTTTACGTATTCAAATCATGTTTACTTTAAAAACACTCCTTGAATCATTCACCATTGCTATAACTTTTAATTGAATCCATTTTTTCATCTTCTGCCTGGGTTACAAATTACCAATTTTTAAATCAGCTGCAGCTCTGATGAAAGTTGTTTTCAGTACTTTAATGTTCAGAAATTTTTCCTGCTGTACCATCTTTTTTTCTCTGGGAGTCAGGACATTTGGACTCTGCTTCCAACTTTGACTAGCTTGTGATTTGATCTCTCTAACTTAATAAATTCCTCTACATTATGAACTCCCATCGTGTAAAGTATGGAAAATCATACTTAACTGCTTTGCGTGGGCTTCTTAGAGGGCACAGAAAAATGGATGATTCAGTGGAATGCAAGTGAAGTAATAAAATTGTGAAATGCAGATTAATGCTGTTCTCAGTGTGCACGCTACTGTTTTGTGGTTGGTTTTCTTCTACTCAAGTTCCGTTGTAAGGCGTAACTGTACATGAGAAAATGAGTGGCTTCCTGCTGTCATTTAACTTGTAAGTCTAGTGTTGCTGGGAGCTGTAGTATACTCTTCTGTCTTGATTTCCAGAGAGGTTCCATAGGTGTGTCTGAATTGCCAAGTCTAAGGTAAGCTACCCTACCCAGAGCTCTTGGCTACCGTAGCCAGGCTCTCTGGTGCCTCCGCCTGAGCTAGTTTGATTAGACTGTCCAAGTTATCTTCTCTGTACATGACACACTGCAGTAGGCATATCCTGCACAGCATACTTCAGGACAGTCAGGTTACCCCAAGTCCCCTCATGCCTGTATTTCTGCTGGCTGGCTGTACCTGCAGATGTAGATCTGCATTTCAGTGACGTGTGCCATCTGAATCTCATCCCACCCTTACAATTTGTAAGCAAAAATGGATGCTTTGTAAAGCAAGAGGCACCATGAGGCTGCCAAAAAGTGTATTTGTATATATTCAGAGAAGGTTGTCTAAATTAGGTTTGTTATGTGTTAGGTTTTATACAACTCCCTTCAGGGATGTGGCACACCAAGTCAGACCAGTGATAAACAGCTCTGCTATTTGTAAACATGACACAGGCACTGGGTGATACAGACTAGAAGGAAATACTATTTGTTGTGCAATCTGCATGCAGCATAATCACTGTGACCACAGTAACATGATGACTTGTTTAATTTATGGTAAGGCTGACACCCTTCCCTTGTTTTGTTGTGTGATCCAATGCTGGTTTATCTCATGTGAACTCTAGGAGAACCAGTCAGTGATTTAACTCCAACTGTGTCAAAGGCAGAGTTTTGAATATAACATTGATCTGTTTTACACTGACTTTACATTGAGATAGAGAAGCTAAGTCAATGCAGAATCCATTCAATGTAATCCCCTTGCTGAGAACTTCCAATGAAAGCACTTTCTGAGGAAGAAACCCAAGGGTTTTTTGAAGGATAACAATAACCTGGAACAGCTTGGCCCAGAAGTGTCTAACCCCCACATGTCTGTAAGCTACTTTATGCTCTAGAAAGTGAAACCACCAATTCATCTTACACTGATGGAAAAGCAACAGAGTGGTTGTGAATATGGCCCTTGGCCTACAAACACCAACCACATGTTTAACTGAGAGAACAAAGTCCCATGAACTATCCTGCACAAGGATACTTAATGCCACTTTAAAGGCCTGCACTTCCTTAGCATCCACAGGTACAGACCCAATGGTCTGCTCCTATCCTTCCATTCAACTGAGATGGTTGGAATGTCTGTATCAGCCCCTAATTTTTTGGGCATTGAAAGAAGCACAGAGGAAGAAAACAGTGAGTCCTTCTCTAGGTGTCTAAGCAATTTAACCTGAGGAGTGCCCATCGCTAATGTCTGAAGATTGCTGTTAATAGGTTGCAGGGAAGGGTGTTCACCTTCTATTATGTTTTAAATCCTTCCATCATTAGAGAAGAGGTTAACAAGTTACCACACCCAGTCCAAGGCACTGTCAGGAGCTAGGTTCCACCTGACAGTACCTCTGGGAGGGAACAGCACAGGTTTATGTAATAAAGAAAGAAAAGTGAAAATTTCTCATGTTCTTAACCCTACCCTGGCAGACCTGAATAAACTGAGGCTTTCAAGGACACCTAACGGGCCATACTTACGTATTTTTTTTGCAACTCACTAGAAGTACTGAGGTACATGTACTGAAAATCAAGACATTTTTAAGTAATATGAATGAAAAGAGGGCAATAAGAACTGAGATAGCTAGTTGATTATTCTGAGATATGGAAATCTCCTTAGTTCAGAACTCCTATAAGCAAGGTATAATCTTTGTAAACAGAAAGATCTGAATTTTCCCAAGCTATAAAGTTGACAGTGCCATCATAGCTATGCCTTCATGATTCAAACCTGCACCTTTGAACTGTAAGCAGATTCCATTCTCACTACAAAGAATTATGAGTGATCTCAAGCATCTAGGAGACAAAGACACTAATATTTCCTTTTCAGAGTGATTTTCTCTATGTGCCATCTTTAATTGTTCAACTGAATAAAAATAAGCCCTCCCAATTCCACATTCTTCTATTAATACACAAAATAGTAATTTAAGTTACAGGTAGGGAAGGGCAGTGCCTTTTTCCTTGAGGTAAGCAGTCTGCAAGAGTAATGCAGACACAAAAAGCAAAGGTAATAAGGTGACTCTTGACTCCTGCCATACATGTCACACATACACAGCCTTTTTCACTCCTCACACTGTCTTAAGAGCAAACTGGTTTTTGGAAACACATCTACTCAACCCAGCCAGTATCAATTTTCTGATATCTAAGTGGCAAACTGTAACCTCTGTGCCTGTGACTAGCTATCAACATCAGTACACTGGGGAAAACTTCAGGGAAAACATGCATTAGCTACATCTGTATATAACAGTTCTGGTTTTATATTGGTTTATTCTAGTTCATATTTTATCTCATTTTACAACTCTAGAGCTATGTCTTATGTTTTTGGGACACTTAGCACAGGACACTGAACGTGTGGGGTCTTTGGCTGCAGTTACCATACCAGTAATTTATCACTGAGTGTCTGTGTGCCAGTGCACACTGATGAATGAGCAAAACAGTACAGCCAAGAATGTCTTTTTTAGTTTTCAGAGAAGCAAAAGTGGGATGCAGTTCTCAGCAGCAGTCTTTTTCACCAGGCGCTCTTTGGAGTTTTGCTGGCTCTAGTATGTTAACATCTCTCACTTTCCCTACTTTTTAAGTGAGTAGCTTGGCTGTCATTCACAGAGACCAATTACCATTCAAAGAGCAACTTCTTGGCACCAGAACTATTTATATGAAACACAGATTAAAGCAAAACCCAGCACCATTATAGTTTCAAAACCCAGTAGGACTCTTGACATGTATAGTACTTCCTTATTACTGCTATAATAAAGAAAATGAGGTATTCAACCAGAACATCCATGTTTATTTTAGCATGGATTCATCACATAATCAACAGGTTTTAAGCTAACATCAAGCATCTGGTATATTTCACTGCTTTGAGAACCCAAGTTCTCTTCCTTCAAGAAATACAATCAACCTACATAAATACCAAAGAGATTCAATTATGTTTGTAATATGGATTTAATACAACATTCAGTAGTGTGTATTACTTTCCAAATAGAATTCTTATGGAGAAGGATGTGCCCCAGTATCATAAAGATACTAAGTGGTATCTTACCTGTGAAGCATCCATGTGTAAAAACCTATAATTTTGAACATAACTGTACAAGCAGTATTTGTTGAGAACATAACTTCTTTAAAAGCTCAGGCTTTAATGCATTGCAGTTGACTGTTCAGTACACATTCTACACAGCATTATTGAGCTTTTTACAAACAGAACAGATAGAACACAGTCAAATAATTCCTGATCTGACTAAGCAGAAGAACAATCAACAGAAATAAATATACTTGTGGTAAATGCACTGGTTGATATGCCCATTAAAATAGGTACAAGTTGCTTTTATTAAAGAGTAGTGTGCCCAGATTAACTCAACTCCACTCTGCTCCCCTCCCCCCCCTTGACTAAGTTTTAAAAGGTACTGCCAAAACACTCCAGTATTCATTTTTCAATCATCATGAAGACAGCTAGATTTTTCTGGTGAGTAGGTAGTACAGCCATTACCACAAAGGATTCAATACACATTGGAAACTTTATTTTTGCAATTCACTGATATAGATATTTACTGTATAAAAGGTAAATAAAATAACCTTACAAGTAAAAATAGTCTACATCTGGAATTACAATTTTACACCAGCCAGCATGGAAAATAATTATTTAAAAACCAATGTGTCCACAAATTTTGCAGTGTTTTGATAACTATCAACCTCCTTAAATAGGAGGAAACACAGCTAAATGTCTACTAAGTGACTTGCCTGAAGTCATGGTGAGTCAGTGCCTGGAATAAGGACACAGTCCTGCTCTCCTGCTTTCCACTTCCCTTGTCCTAATCACCGATACAGCATGAATTCAGGCTCCACACCATAGATTCTCACTGGGCATAAGGACTGCAAGAAAGACAAAGATCCCTACAGGTAGATAACTGAAGTTAATGAAAGGCTGTCATTTTGGTATGGTAACACTACCAGGCAAGATGTTAGATAGCTGTTAATAACAAGATGACCAGAAAGCTCACTGTGTGTTACTCTCTGATCCTGTCTCACAGAAGCCACAGTCTGGGATACTTAATGCCCTTGTTCTTTCCTGTAGACTATCATCTGTGGCTGAACCAGTACCCTCTCTCCTCTGGCAGCAAATGCAGATCATTACAATTGGAATCAGTTCAGATTCACTTGATTCTATAACATCTGTGACTCTTGTATCAGAACTAGAGCACTGTTTGGAATGGTTTATTGATAATGAATAACGGGCAGAGATTATCATTTTAGCTTGAATACCAAAACATTGCTTTTTAAACAATTAGCATTTTTCTTTTTCTTTCTTACTCTGCCATTAATTGTTCTGCTGACAACAGTTTAGTTACAGCTATGTTACTATCATATGGCTGTTACCAATTCACATTTATAACAGAAGGATTTATTTGTAATAAACAAAAAAATCTGAGTATTTTGTAAATTAAAATGCTGGGTTACAGGAACAGCCTACCTTTAATAATTCTTTGTGCATCTCTAAGTTCAATTAAATCACTGCAGAAAAACATTCCAAGTGTGCAAATTCTGACAGTGACCTGCACGAGATTTTATTCTGAAATAAACAAAGCCATCACTATTTGAAAAATCAATCTCAGCAGAAACCTATACAGAGAAAACCTAACAGCTAATTTTCAGAAGTGAGGGACAGCTGCAACTGGTAAAATTGTCTCCCTTCAGTCCTAAGAGAGGAGGACATTTTGTCAGCTTCCAACGACCATGTTCTTGTTTCACTGGCTGGCTGAAGCAAGCAGTGCAGACTCAGTGGACAAAGAGCCTCATGCTGTGAGTTTTAATGTTTTGCTACAGGTTCAGTGTAGCAAAGTAGGTCTAGAAACAAAGCAATGTCACATAGAAAAAAAAAATGCCAAGCTGCAGTCTCTCTTCAGGACTGAGTTCATGTTTCTTTATGTAGAATCCATTTTTAGATAAAGCAAGTCACTAACTTACCTGCTGTGAAACCTATTACAACTGGATTACTGCCTCCTAAATGTGATCTGCAGGTTGTGGTCTGTCAGATTTCAGAAGATGATACAAACAGCTGCTTAAAACCCTCTAATGCATAAGCAACCAAGGAAGGAAAACAATGGAGAAAAATGAAAGCAAACATTCAAAGTTAAGTGTAGTTTTTATTGGGCAGCAAATAGAAATCACTGTGGCAATATTCTACAAGATGATCACTGGAGTGTAATTTTTGTTAGGTGGCCACTGGATTATAAAGGAAAATTGAAAATTGTTACCGTGTGCTTTTAATATACAGACCATCCAGAACCATTACTTTTGTACAATTTATGGCAAATGAGGAAGCTGCATCTCAGAAATATTTTCTTTGCATATCAAAAAAACCTACCAATTTTCCTTCTGCAACACTGCAGATATAAAAAATGTAACCATTATTCTTAGTAATATTTCATGTTCTTATACAGCCTTTGGTACATGTCATTCCAGCCAGTAAGTAATACACCACAACATGGACAATATGGGAAAAGTAATGAGGACTTTGAAGTTAGGAAGTGTGCCAAAATAAAATACTAAGTATTAACTAAGATTATCATCTTTCTGTGCTACTACTTCATGTTTAAAGATCAAATGATAGTTTGGGAAAGCAATTATGTTCCAACTTTGATTAGTGTAGCAAATGCTAATATGTATTTGAAAAATGCTTTGCATCTCATATTTCAAGGCATATTAAAATAAGTTTTGAAATACAAATTTTCACTACTCATTGAGGTAAATGGAAAAAAGATGCACCAAAAATGACTTAGAGGGATCCTGGACTAAGGAACAATCCTGAGTTCCCTATTAAAGGAAAATACATAAGCTTTCACAAGCAGGAATTTTGCCAAAGAAATTAATTCATGAAACAACTGTCATCTTTCAGTCTTCCTTCAAATTCATGCTCTCACATCTCAGGTGAAAAAGGCAGCTGTGAATGCAAAAGTAGGGTGGAGAACCCTGGTTGTCTGTAGCTTAGTCCTTACTAACTTCTTCCATCCTTTCAGAGTTCCACATTGCCAATCTAATGCCATTTCACAGGCAAACATAACCACTGAGCAACAATCACACAGGTCCACAAGTTATATATATGATTACAGAATAGCAACATCCAAATTTCAGTGAAGTCAGCATAATTTACAGTCAAACTATGCAAGAAGTGCAGAGGAAACGAACTCCTCATTCTGTTATACAAAACAGTTTGCTGAAGATATGAAGAAATCTTCTCCTGAGAGAAAAATCAGTAAAGTATTAAAAATAAAATGCACCTTCCTTGAATTTTATTTTGACTCAGTCTCTTCATCCACAAATTCCACCAGTGGAGCATGTCTGTTGGCCTGGGCACCTTCCTGGAAATTGACCTTTTGGATCACTCCTGCCTTTGGAGCCCTTATGGTATGCTGCACAGAAAAATCCAGAGTCAACCAGCAGAGTACCCTTTTTTCCCCTCCTTTCTCTCTCTCCAGCAAATGCTAATATTACTCTTTGGTGCAATTAGAACAGAACACAATTATTTCCTCAGGCACTGGCATATTTATTTTAAATCTTTTTTTGAAATGTTATTCTAGTCCTTTTGCAAGTTTTATTCTCTCCTAAGTATGAAGTTTGATACAGGGACAAAAATGCTATATAATCTAGTTTGAAGCATGAACAACTGGGTGTTATTTTACTTTTTGTTATTATAATAAATACCAGGCAAAAATAATACAGTTATAGTCCAAAATGTTAGTAATATAGCAGATTTTTTCCCTTAAGAGGAATCTGCAGATTTACTGAAGATATTCTTGTTTGCTGGCCAGGAGGGGTCTTTACTGAACAGATATTTGGCAAAATATCCCAAGCCCAAACACAGGCTGAGTAAATGAGTGGATTGAGAGCAGCCCTGTGGAAAAAGAGGGATTAGTGGATGCAAAACTGAGTATGAGCCAGCAATGTGCACTTGCAGCCCAGAGAGCCAGTCACATCCTGGGCTGCATCAAAAGAAGTGTGGCCAGGAGGTCAAAGGAGGTGATTCTGCCCCTCAGCTACACACTTGTGACACCCCACCTGGAATGCTCTGTATTTAGCTGTCGGGCCCCCAGTATAAGACAGACAGAGACTTGCTCCAGCAGGCCCAGAGGAGGGCCATTAAGATGATTAGGAGGCTGAAGCACCTCCCCTGTGAGGACAATCTGAGAAGAGCTGGGGATTGTTCAGCCTCGATGGCTCTGGAGGGCTGGAGAGACACCAACATCTAGTATCCAACTGCAAATACTTTTGAGTGCTATTGTTTTTTAGTGCACAGTTGTACTCAATG
Source organism: Galbula dea (assembly GCA_013399015.1). NCBI lineage: Eukaryota > Metazoa > Chordata > Aves > Piciformes > Galbulidae > Galbula > Galbula dea. The sequence goes on from VWZX01011325.1 coordinate 78,732, forward strand.
TATTTTTAGTCTAATTTATAAAGTGGTATGATAAAGGAAGGCAAATTTTCTCAGCAATGTTAATTCTGCTACCACAAACTAAAATTGAAAATAAACTAATAGCCAAACCAGTCCAGGCTACAAGAACTTATAGCTCAAGCAATCTGAGCCATAGTGTGACAAGATATAACAGCCAAAATGCTAGTCCACTGAATGCCATGTAGACAATTACAAAAAAAATCTTTAGTGTTAACCTTGGTAAGCTTTTATATAAGTGATAATAAAAAGATGAAAAAATAATAAACTTGGGCATATTGACAAAGTCACCATTAGCTAAATTTGTTCATGAAGTAAGTGCAGACATTACATATGCATATATCACAGTAAGAGATACACCTAGAGAGGTTTCTGCTAAATAAAGTGAAAGCAGTGGCAATGAGGAGAGACAAAAGCTAATGAATGTTCAAACATCTGCAGAATACCATGGATTATATAATCATCATTTGTTAATAACAGCAAATATAATCCTCTAAATCTAGTCAGACATAACACTTGTTTTACAGCATCTGCAAGCTACACTCTGCACCATACTTCAATAATGCAAATAAAAATACTAAATCCTAAACAGATTTTTATTTTCTCAGTATTTAAACTTTTTGCATGTCACTTACCTCCATTTTCATTGCTATCATAACCATTAAAGGGTCTCCAGCCTGAACCTTATCCCCTGCTTTCACAAACACCTACAATTCAAGAAAAAATTGGGAAAACAAATCATGCATGTCTGTACCATTAGAAAGCATCAAGTGGATCAGCACAATCCACTGAGTGGTTGTGGTTTGCAAAACAGCCTCAGAATATTTTTATTAATGTTGAACTGGGTATCTGAGTTCTCTAGATAATACTCAAGGAAGGTCACGGGCTACAGAAAGAGGTTCACTAACAGCTTACAGTATGACCAGGAAGCCATTTACATACCAAAGAAGAAATACTAGAAGAGACAAAGTATATTCTACTATTTCTGGGCTTAAGATCTTCTATTTTGAGAAAGAAAGAGCAGAACCTCTTCCTGGAGTTAGTCCCTAAAGTCATATTTAAAACAAAATCCAGAGAACATATTCCATGATTCCCATAGTTTTTCAACAGTGACTCTGATTTAGAGTGTTCACTCAGTAGGTAAGAGATCCATGTTTAAAGTACTCCACCCTCTAAAACAGCCCATGCCTTTTTATTACTAGCAGAATCATTTAACCACTAAACTCTCCTGGAAATCTCTTTTCTGCTGAAACTTTGTCACTGTACAGAGAAACACAGAAGACTTGCTGAGCCAAAGAAAATGAAACAAAACCAGAAACAGAAGCAGTGAAACACAGCTTAACGAAAAAAAGGCATTTCTGAGTGCTACTTTACTTTGCAAGTGCATCTAGCATATCACTCTTTTGGTTAGATGAAATGGATCAGTTTGTAACACTTCAGGGAACTTCGACTCAGAAAGTAATTAAGATGAAGAGAAAATGATTTCAACAGTAGGATTAGGTCCTATTGTTAGCTCTAGAAAAAGAAGACTAGAAGCCTGAAAAACTCTTGGGTGGCTGCTGAAAACTCAAGAGTAAATTCATGCTGGAAGGAGTCACACAGCACTGACATTTCTGGCCCCAATTCCTTCCTGGCAGTACAGAAGCAAGCACCATTTCTGGAAGAGCGAACTTGGATATACATTGGACAATTCATTTCCTACCCAAAACAGTGTAATTACCTTTTCAATTGTGCCTGTCATGGGTGCTACAGCACCACTCTGCATTCCCACTGAACTCACTGCAGATAAGTACTTGGGCACAGGAAGGCCAATCTGAGCACTACCTTCCTACAGAAATGAAATCAATGACACGAGTTAACAACACAAAACAATACTGCCAGTAGACATGCTGACATACAGGGAAAGAACAGACCCAGCTTTAGTCAAATCAGTCAACTGTTTAGGGTGGCAGACTACTGGAGTCAGAACAGCAAAAGGACTGTCAGTATGCTTGCTACTCTGCCAAAGTCTAAGTCCTTAAAACCCTTGCCTGCTGCTGCCAAGGATCAGCAGGGAAGGAAGTACCCCTGTGAAAAAGAGGCTCCACAAAGACCATGGTCCCAAACCCACACCTTCCCTATTCACACAGCAACAGCACAAAAGGGTCTAGAAAATGGCTAAAGGCAGTTTGCCCAAGGGATAGGCAGGTTGCTGCAACAAGACATTGACATCATTGCCAAGCATTGTCAATAGGAGTGTTTCATAATTCACAGTAAAACTGATTCAGTGCTAAGCTTAGCAAATTCTCACCATCATTCAGGATTCCTATTCCTCTCAGACTGGCTACTCAAGTTTCCCTAAGACTCATTCTCCTCCACATCCTAGAGCTCCTATGATTTCTTCTAGATCTCTCATCTCAGACTCTGCTCTGATACCACAGAAGAGCTAAGCTTTGCCATTGCAGCATGTGTTATTTTGTCCTTTTCATTGAAACAGCAAAGTTTTCACTGAATTCTGCTGAAAGTCTTAAGAGGCTCATAGCTAGAGGTTAATTATTGAAACTAATGCATAATAATTTACTTTTTTAGATTACATTTTTATTGAGTCACTTTATGTCCTGTAATATTTTTAACTGCAAATAAAGAATTACCAGACTAACCATGCAAATTGGGGTACCTCCTCTTTCAAATGCCATTATTCATGCAGTGCAGATGATGCCATGGTAACTCATAATTTCAATGTTTTAATATTAGCTGAATTTACCCTTCCTCAGCTCAACAGCAGTTTAGTTCTTATCATTTAATATTTATATATACTGAAATAAGAATATCAGTTACAAGCACTTTCAAATACATATCAGTTTAAAGTAATTTCTACTGTTCTGTGACAAACTTAGATATCAACCATTTTAGTGCCTTGTGTTCCCCTCTCCCAAACAACCATGTGCAACTCTGACTCACCTGATTACATTTTATCTTTCTAAAAGCAAATACAGACCATAAGCAACTAACTTCTAACTACAGCTATAAATGCAACAAGTATCAAAATGTTATGGGCCACTCTAAGAACTTGAAAATATGATTCTCTCTCACATTCTCTTGCAATTTCTCCTGTTCATTTACATGGCCAACACTTTCCAATTTCATACTTCTGATAATAAAGAAAGGAACTTTACCGGAAAGAAGAGATAAATGGTGTTGTCCAAAATGACCAGTTTGGACTTACAGACTGTTCCATTCACTGAAGACCTCAAGTAAACAGAATCACCTTCCTTGAAGATCTCTCCAGAAACCAGGAAAGTTTTATCTTGAATCTGAAAGTTAAATCTTTGTATAAGGACAAAGCCTAGCCCTTTATGAACTCCAAAGCAATAAAGCAAAGCAAAAGGTAGCATTTGTAGCATATACTCAGAACCTGTGATTCTTCAAAGATAATGCTGGAATTAAAAATAAAGTTAAAAAAAAAAAATCTAAAGTGCCATGTATCCTTTATTTTCCATTTAGCAGAATGTATTCTGTATCCAGGACAACCAGCTCAGGCCAGCTAATATGCTCTGCAAAGACAACTTTTATCACAACCTATGCAACAGCACTCAGCAAAATATGACAGTATTTTTCTCAGGAAAAACAAAAAGAATATTCTGTTCATGGATGCTACTAGAATCCAGTATTTCTGATTTGTCCTTGACTTTCTTCAAACTGAAAAATGCATATAATTCACCTCATATCACAAGTTTCCACAATGCTTTCCAAAAGATAAGTAACTTCCTTACTCTTAAAAGCTTGTAACAGAAAAACTATAATATATTCAATACACCTCAAAGAAGCAGAGGAGAGCAGTAATGGAGACAGTGTCAATCAGACACCAAAACTGCAAAAGAACATCAAAATGGAAAGGTCATTTATTTGTAGTTAATTCTTTCATCTATGTCAACATTAATTGCTCCTCTGCCACAACTTCAGAATATACAGACAGTAAGAGTATGAAAATAAGTGCATTACATTGAACTGATCTTTTTAGTTGTAAGTCTAACATCAGTGAGCAAAGAATCAGAGGCATGCTAGTCTTTCAGGATGTTACAGGTAGAGATAAAATTCAGGCTTCATTTATACAGTTGTATACTATTTTTCCACTGAATTAAGAACTTACAGCATGCATTGGAGGGATGCTGCTGATCTAATACTGATCCCTGACAAAGAAATCCTTCAGTTGATTAGTATCCTGTGGAGGGGAGCAAATTACATGAACACCCTGAGCAGCACTGTAAGTGCTTACCAGCTCCATGGCCCAGCAACTTGCTCTAGTTGATTGGCCTCAGGTCAGGCTGTGTAGCACTCCAGAGGCACTGTCCTCCTCATGATCATCTCCCAACTCTGTTTCTCCAGCTTCTCTCCATTTCTATCTCAACCCCCATTCTTCCTTTTTTTCTAGGAGTCTTTCTCCCCAGTTGCACTTTTCCTCCCCAAGAGGCTTCCCCCTACAATCCTTCCAGCCTCTTTTTATTTTTTTGCTGACACTACTTAAATGAGATAAGTCTGAAACAGAACATCTCTCCAGCACTACAAATGCAATCAATACACTCAGAATAACCTGAGTATTACTTGAAGGATGTGGGTTATTCTTATCAGTAGAAATAACAGTAGAAGGATTTGAGACATGGTTAAACACACAGGAGCACAACAGACTTCTCACTATTTTTTGTAGTGTACTCATCTCTATACAGACTAAGTAGTTCATAAATACTGAGGTATTCCCATAATTCTCCTTTTCTGAAAATTTGGAACAAGAAGCTGAACTACACAGAGACTGCATTCTTGAGCATGCAATCATTTTGGGTGCCAAATTTGAGATTAAACCCATTCAACTCCAGGTAATGAAAGATTAAACACTCAGCAAAACACAACCCCCATCTCGGAAAAATCTCAAGTGCTATCTTACAGACAGTGCTCTAGAAAACTTCTGTTTATCCCACAGAAAATCTAGCTCATGCACAGAACAAAGCAGGAGTCCTGTGCAAAAAAATGTCTTTTTAAATGCTGATTTAAAACTTAACTCCAATTTTCTTAGGAAGACAAATTTAAGGAAGGGAAAAATAAACATTAAGATCTTTAAATACTGGAAAAACATACTTTTCTTAGCTTTAATTTTAGAAGCATTTCAGTAGTTCTTCCACATCAATCCAACAACTAGCAAAGACAATTTCAGGCCAAAATAACAGTCTACAACAATGACTGCAAGCAAAGCAAAAATGAAATCCTGTATTGGTAATAGCAACTCCAGCAACAGTTAATAGCATGAGAAGGCTGCAGGAAAATGATAGTTCTTTTATTTAATGAAATATCTGCAAAAAAAAAAAATGGACTTGTACCTGCATGTTGTAGGACCCTTCTTGACTGTAACTTACAGCTACATCCACAACTGTTTAATAAAAAAAGATATGTGTATGTCAGATTTAAATACAGGATCTACAGAATAATGGCATACAAGAAATATTTAGTCTACCTTTTTTGATCAAGAAAAGACACTTAACATTACTAAGAAAAGAACAAGCATTTTCAGATTAGTTTAGTGCATACTGCAGATTTCATACTGAATTCTAGACAATTTGTTTTGCAAAGATGAGTGCCTGAAGTTATGCTCTGAAATCTGCACTAAGTTACTCAGACAGAGAACAGACTTTTGGTGAGGAAAAAGTGCTGAATATTTTCACATCAAAATGAAATAATTTTTTAAAGTCAGTGGCATTCAGCTCTTCTAAAAATCTCAAATTCATTTAAGTGATGAACATTAGTAGTAGTGTCATTTGAATTTGTTTTATATCTCCTCAAAATCTAGCAGTGTGGATTAATCATGCAATCCTATGAACTGCTGCTTAAGCTGCATAAAACTCATCCTGCATCTATTTGCTGTTTCCTAGCCTGAATTTTCATGCACCAATTGAAGTAACTTTATCCATAAAGTATCTCCTCCCCCTCCACAAGCTTTTTTATTAACTTACTGTTTTCCCCATCCAGCAGAGACAATTTTCTAGTATAACATATATTTATTCTTCTACCGGTGCTGGATGCAAATGGTGAGAATTTATCTAGAACACAAAATATGCAGATATATTACTTTCATTTTATTTGGGCAAAACACAATATTTAAAATTTACACTATAAAAATCACTGTCCTACTATTACTACCATCATATATTTGCACTACACATAAAAGGCTGAACTACTGTAGTAGACAGTCACAACCCCTCACTCAAGCTTCAACACTGAATAAACTGATGCTGTGTAACCTACAGAAAACATGACACTAACAACAGCACTTACTAAGAAGAAGGAAATTGACTGTTCTCCAGGAACACATCCTTGAACAGGACAAGAAAGCATGGGAATTCAAATGCAACACAGCAGATTCAGATAAGTCTTTAAGTGAAGGTTCCAACACTAAGAGCAGTCAAACATGACAGTATATTACCTGGGAAGATTGAGTGGGTGTCTATTACTGGGTATTTTTGAGAGCAGATCCATAGAAGATATAAAGCTATCAATATTGCCTGATTAGTTCATCATCTCTTAAAGCAAGGGAATAGTGTATGGTAATCTTTCTAATCCCAATCTCATATGTTTCCAGGATAGTTAAAGTGGAGGAGGAAAGAAAATCCAAGAGGTTGTTAGCATCATGTATTAGATCTATATGAAGTTTTTGTTAACAGAAATCATACCCCACGGGTATAGCCATTAACAGTGTCAGACTCGGCTCCTGCAGTCCTGCTCATTCCACTAAACCCTACTGCCTTTCCTAACCTCAGAGTCTCTAAAGACCTTGGGCCAACTGTAGGAATAACAGTAACAGATATTCACTGTTTATGCTTGTAAAGAACAAAGACTACACAGAGACACTGATCATGAATCCCAAGGCCTTTCCGATAGTCACTATCTGAAGCATAGTGGAAATTTGTCTGTGCATTACAGTGGTGATATATTCATTATCTGTCTCGTAACAAGAGTCATTCTGCTCTCTGTGTAAGTATCTGGCAGATGCCAGAACACCTAACCCTGAGCAGGCACAAAGTAAGGCAAAAAACATTCAATTAAATAACTGCACATGAGGTCAAAGCACTGTCTCATCCAGTCACAAGTAAAACAAAACAAAAGGAGAATGATCCTTACCATCTGACTGATCTCTAAAAGCATCTGTTAGCATTTTCTCTTTCAGTATGAGTCCTAGAGCTGCCTGACACATAACTTCATGTGGGGTTGCCTTTTTGGTTGGAAACAGATCATCATGGTGTTGAGGAATGAAATTAGTGTGTACATTTCCAGCCTCAAACTGTGGGTGTCCTGACAGGCTCAGTAAGAAATCAATATTAGTGCTTAGTCCTACAATCTATAAAGAAAAAGAAGCATATTGCAAAATTGAAATGAAATTATGAATAAATGTACAGCTTTCTGCTTAACTGATATACAGATGACAGATCTTTGCTCAGACAGCACCATCAAAACACGAAGCTTATCAATAAAATTAAATCAATTCAGCTGGTCTCTTTCATTACCACTGAAACCTGTGCCTTTAAAGTTAAAAATAACCCCAACCTAAAACAAACCAAACAAAAAACCCCAACAAAACAAACCAAATGAAAACAACAACAAAACCACTCCCATGAGTAGCTTTCTCAAAAGCACTGTCTTCAAAATGCTACCTTTGTCCACTGTGAAGTCAAAGAAAGTTTCCCAGCAATTTAGGAAAAAAACCAACTATTTCTGAAAAAACATGCTCTGAGTACTTAAAAGAACATTTCTAATATGAAAAGTGACTCTTCTTAAAAATTAGTTATAATAGCTTCACATATTCCACATTTGGTCTTTTAATAGTAACAAATGGGAACAATGACTTTTATAAATGCACTAGACACTACCTGTACTACAAAATACCTAAGGAAAAAAAATAGAAATAATTATTCCAAAGAAATCAGTGAAACAGGTAACTATATTGTGCCATCAATATTCATTGACAGACCTAAGAAAATTCTGGTAAAACCCAAGGGAATTCTTTTATCTCTTTCACTGGCAATAACCTTCATTTTTAGCTAAAACAAGAGCAGGCCAAACATTTTCAGTACCTCATTCATGTATATGTTGTTGATTCAAAAGTGTAAATTAATTCTGCACAAAATTTTGTTTTTCAGTCTCACCTCAAGTCAAACATTCTGAATTCTGCTTCTGAAAACAGATATAGTAACTGTAGTTATAGATGGGGAAAAAAGGAATGCTTCTTAAAAAGAACTGATAGCATTAAAAATTCCCTAGATTTCTTTACCACATAGATAGTCTAAGAATTGAATTGTTTTTATAAATTAGAAATGATAAGCAGAGTGACAGAAATCCCACTTACAAATTCCTTTAAGGTTGAGTAAGTTCACACTACATTTGAAAATATTGTTTAGCCTTACTCTTCTACAGCTGCATCATGTCTACTGGTTAGGATTTGGCGCTGTCACCACTGGGACCTGGGTTCAATTCCGGGTCAGGGAAGCTTTGTTGTGACCCAGTCTTAAAAGAATCCTGTTCTGGCAGAGGAGTTGGACTAGATGATCTTTTGAGGTCCCTTCCAACTCCTAACATACTGTGATATTGCACACTTAAAAAAATCTATGTGTAAAACTCAACTTCACACTCCACAAACGAAAACAGTTCACAAATTAGCAAACAAAAACCTCTTCTGCAAACAAATAATGAATCTGAAATGGTAGTGGCAATGCAGGATCCCTCTTAGAAACCATTTCTGGTTTACTCTAATATTTTATCCACATTTTGTCAGCTCAAGATGTTGACAAAGTTACCTCAAGATCTGAAATCAATCTGAGTTCCTTATACTTACATTGTATTGATGCAAACTGTATCGCAGCTTTCTCAGTGCTGCTTGACGATCCTCAGCCCAAACAACTAACTTTGCAATCATTGGATCATAATGAACAGAAACCTCATCACCTAAAATAGATTAGAAAAATGCTGTAACATTACACCACATTTCTGACAGTTGATGAAGTGGTACCACACACTACGTAGCATTAAAGTCTGACACAACTGATGGCCACACTTCTCTATGCCCTTAAAGAACATTAATCTTTAACGATGTGACCTGGCATTTCAATTCCAAGGATAACTTCAGTACAGACTTGTGTAGAGGTAACATCACTCCAGTTCATTTTTCTTTGCTGTAACTGGAATGCAGGATTGATAAATTGTGCTAAGAATATAATCAGCATGATCCAATTGACAACAATTTGGATCCAGGTAAACAAAAGGGTAAATAAAATACTCAGTGATTGGCTAAAAGCAGATGGAAATTCACAAGGAAGAATAATTACCTGCAGAGATTTGTCTTTATAAAAATACCCTGTTTTACAGATTTCTTAGGCCAAAGAGGGAAATGTTTACAAATAAAAGCTTTTGATGTTATATATTTCTTATGACAATCAATTTTACCTTGTCTGACTCCAGTTTCTATCCTGGTGAAACTATCAGGTGGTGGGGTGGATAAGTGCAACAATGGCCCAGCCCCTGGCATAAAGTTATTATTAGGGTCTTCAGCATATATTCTAGCTTCAAATGCATGGCCCCGGAGCAGAATCTCTTCCTGCATTAAGGGAATCTTCTCTCCTGCTGCAACCTGAAAGCAATAGGGTTTTTCTCCTTTAATGCAGAATCAATATTGTGGAGTGCCAAAATATGAAATATTAAATACTTCTAAACAGTAGCACCTAGAAAGCACATTTTAAAAAGCACAAGGAAAAAAAGTGGTAGGTCATAGAAAGCTAATTCTGAAGCTATCCCCTCCTTTTCTCTGGGAGTCACTCATTACACAGCTAAAACAATGCAGAAACAGTCTACTGGTATGTTAAAAACAAGCAAACAAATAACTTAAAGTTTAAGTTAAAGCCTAATCAGCTAAGATGAGGTTTTATTAGAGAAAAATGGCTCCAAAAGCTGATGATAAAATGGATTACTGGCAGCCAGCACTACTGACATACACTGCTAATTCTTCTGTGTGCTGTGGGAACTGTGCATTTAATTGAATGTTTCTCTAAGGGGACTTGAACCTTTAATGAGGAAGAAAACATTGTTTTATTACTCAAAGGAAAACATCCTATAAATACAAAATACCAACAAACACCAGCAGCACACCAGTTTGAGACTGAAAAAAACAGGGTTTTTAGGAACAAAATAATAAGCTACAGTTACACACAGAGCAGACCCTTTACCAGGAAGCTACAAAATTTCCATCTACATGGGAAAATGCAAGTTCCTATTAAGAAATTTGTAGTAACATTCCATCCTCTTTTGCACTGTCCTGGGTTTTCTCTGTCTTCCACCACCAATCTTTGGATTTCAGCAGAATGTAACTTAGCCTTCAAAGAGCAGCACTACACAGATTCACAAAAATAACTCCGACAACAGCTAATAGACTTTTTTCATCTATTGCCTTATTAAACCACATGCCAAGAGCACTTGGTGGACCTTTCCACCTTATCTTTCTCTTTCTTCAGTATTGTTTGACCCCTGCTCCAACCCAGCACTCAATGCTTAATTTCTACTCCCAGATCAGGAAGCCAAAAGTTCTTCCCTTCTGCATCAATATTAGCCATTTCAGTTTTCTTTCTGGTTACACTAACCACTCCCTCACCCTATCTACTTAAGCTCAATGTGTGTTACTGTCCTCACTTTTGCATTTGCCTAACCAGAATTGTTTCCCATTTCCAATTCCCTAAGGACCAAAACTTCCTGTTACCATTTGAATGGGTGAGTAATCTCTCTGCAAATTGCGTGGGTGAGGAAATAGCTTGTTTCCAGTCCACACAACCATCCATTTAGTTTAGGATGTGACTATGCTCATATTACACCAGACACATGTTTTGGCAAACAGTTTTCCTCCTACAGCCTGATCCAAGAATGATTTTTGGGCCAGAGATACATTTGAACTAGAGTTTTAAAAATGTATAGCATAGCAGGGGTAAGATCAAGATCCCACTCCTCTCTCTCACTTTCCATTCTCTATAACCTCTCTAAATGTATAACGTTTTTCTTCACAAATGGAAGAAGACTCTTGGAATTCAGAGTATCTACATAATGCTCTACAATAAAATACAGTAATATGAGGTGTTCCCTTCACAGCAAGAGGAACTCTACCCTATTAGCTGAATAGGAGATAAGGATCTGAATAACTGTCTTATAGGTAATATCAAAGAGCACCACCCACCAGACAAGAGGAACTCTGCATGTAAAAATCAACAAACTTACCCTAAGCTGCCATTCCACCAAGTCTGTTCCAGTGACCATCTCTGTAACTGGGTGCTCTACTTGCAGTCTGGTATTCATCTCCATGAAGTAAAAATTATGCTGGGAGTCCATAATAAATTCTACTGTTCCTGAAGTATTTAATAAAAGGGCACTTCATCAAAACAAGACTTTTTCAGAATGGACATCTAGGACAGTTAATTTATGCCAAGACAAGACTTATTTCTAAATCACATAGACTGAATTTCATTAAATTCGACAAGAATTTATCTTAAAGGGTCACACTATAGAGATCCAAAACCAGAAGGGTTGTTTCCTTGCACATTTACATATCCTGTGCTGTTTAGTAGCCATTCTCCTCTCCAATAAGAGCTGCATTTCAACAGAGCTATAAAAAGCACATCAAGACTTGCTGGAGCATTGTCTATATGTATGGGTGTGTAATTATTTTTGAAAAATAAGTATCCAAAGAAAGCTATGAAAAAAGAAAGTCAGACATAATATTAGCAGGTTACTTTTCATATGGGAAAGAGTGGGGACTTTACAGACAATGAGTTGCGGTTTTCTTTTAAAGGCTTTACTGTTTGAATATAAAGCATTATTCTTAGTATTCTGAAAGAGAAATTATTTTTCCCCTTGCTCTTCTCAAAATTACTAACACCCATAATGCTCACCTTCCAACAACAGTCTAACTGATTGAATGATCTGCTCTGGTATTTTTTCTTTCTATTCCTCAGCTGCCACTGGTCTTGAGCTCAGACCAGGTATGCTAACTTAAATTTGTAATGACAACAGAATTAACTATATGATTACTTGCTTAAACCTCAAAAAAAATGGGGGATGTGTGTCATACTCTAAAACAATCAGATGCCATTTGTCTTGAGACTTGAAAGACTTAAGTTAAAAGCATACTTCTGGAGCTGCCATATTCCACAGACTTACCTGCTCCCACATAATTCACTGCTTTAGCTGCTTTGACAGCAGCTTCTCCAAGTCTCTTTCGAACTTCAGGATTAATTCCTGGCTGTGAATAACAGTAATACAAAAGACTATAAATTATTGTGAATTGTGATGACATTAAACCTACTATGCAGGAATATTTTGCAGTATTTAGCAACTGTAGTAAAATCCTTATCAATGCTCTACTTGAAATCTACCTATTTTTTCCCATGAAAATAATTTTCCTAAATAAAGTAATTTTTTCAACTAGAACATTTTCTGCAACAAAATTAAAGCAGGTACTGAAAATTACAAATAAATTACTACCCACTAAATAAATTCAATGAGGTTTAGCAAATACTTTTAGAATTCACAAAAGTTATTATAAGAACTTTCTGCTTACCCCTGGTGCCTCTTCAATGATCTTCTGATGTCTCCTTTGCACACTGCAGTCTCTTTCAAACAAATACACTGCATTGCCATGCTGGTCACCAAATACTTGGACCTCAACATGCCTGTTCCACAATAATAAATGTTTCAATGTACTGCAATAAAACCACAATCCTGCAACTGACTTCACCCAGTCTTTGGACTTGCACAGAGTCCTGCACACTTCAGTAGGACTTCTTATTGGTTTAAGTGTCTGTCCTCAAATAGTCAAAAACGTAGAAATGAGGCTGCTATTATGCAGGATTTCAACTGTTTTAGACTTCCTGAAACTCCTAAATGAAATAAGATTTTAAATGCCATCCACTGCAGTGAAACCTCATATGTCAGAGGATAAAACCACATTCCTAAAGGCTGTTACCGCTTTATTAGTTATTTTATTATAATAAAAGTAAAACCACTATTATTTGATAATGATGATATTCCTCATAGTCTACTCTGTACTAATTCACAAAGAGCATCAGCCCAGGCTCAGGAGTAACAGCATTTATTTCAACACACCATTTCAGAGGACAACTATAGGTGGCAGAATTTGGTTCCAAGTATAAAACTAACAAAAACCTGTCACTATTCTAGTAATCCTCTGATGCAGACAAAAGAAATTCCCCACACATTTAACGAGATTTTTCTCATGCCCATCTGACAGCATGAGCAGGCCCTCTGTTTCTTTAGAATAAATACTTTCTTCTTAGTGATGCTACAAGAAGAGCAGTCACAATGTACAAGAGTATCAAACAGACCTCTGTAAAAAGTTCTTTATAAAAAATAAATGAGCTCAGTTTCCCAGGTAAGGTACAAGCAAAAGACTACCACTGCTGTTTTAAATACCAAACTAGAGAAATATTTAATAACTAGTTAAGGGCACAAGAAACAACTTGACTGTTTGACTCTGGTCTGTAGTTTAAGTATTACAAAGTGATTTCTTTTCCTAGATATAAATTTAGAGTTTGGAAAGCTCACTCAAGAAGGACTAACTGCCATTAAGCATCACTGCTGAATCTTCCAGATAGTGATATTTTAATTCTTACAATTCAAAACAAAGTCATTACAAGAAATACATTATAAACAAGCTTGACTAAGTTAGCACCTGCCATAGTGCAAATAAAACATACCATTTCCTTTCTACTATTAAAAGTCATGTTTACTTAACAGTAGAATAAACATAGTAGTGTTTACATTAACATGTCTATTTCTCACCTTGGATTATCTACAAACTTCTCAATCAGCATTGCATCATCATTGAAAGACTTCCTTGCTTCCCTCCTAGCAGATTCTAGTTGGTCCAGAAACTCTTTTTCTGAGTGAGCAATTCTCATGCCCTAAAATACAGGGAAAAAAGCATATCTAAATGTCTAAAAATACAGTACACAGTAAAAATTCCTTGTTGAACATGAACAGCAAGAAATGAGCTTAAAGATAACACTATTTCCTTCTTTCTTAAACATTAGGAAAATTGTGCATTAACTTCCAGTAAGATACTCCTATTAAGTCCCAATGAAAATGCCATTAAGAAGTGTGAAAAAACAGATATAATCCTTCCTTTGAGATGTACCAGTACAAAATTCAACTTTATTCTTAAATATCTTTGAAATTTTCTGAAGTTGGCAGAGAAAAACTGATTTTATGACAAACCAAAGATAGCTGTTTTAGAAATAACTAGAATTCTGTCATGTCATGTTTACAGAAATTTATTTCAGAGTAAAATCAGATTTAGGCAAGGAATGCAACATGTCTAGGCACCAAATAGTTAAATGGAATTTCTACTCACTTCTTATGCAACATTTAAAACTGATAGCAAAAAAGCTGTCACAAAGTAACAATTGAAAGTCACCTCATTTCACACAAACAAATCCCCAAGACAGCTTTTCTGCTTATGGGAGCTAGCAGAAATCCACCGAAATAAACAAAACTCTTCCAATTTATACCAGGTACTTACCTTGTGCCTGACTACCTAACAAGAGGAAATGAGATTTCCTAGTACTAGATTAGACATTGATAATAAATTTTAATGAAAAGCAGTTTCCAGTTTATTTGTTTTCAGATTTCTTTCCAATATTCAGTTACAGATACTGAGATACAACATCTTTAGACCATGTGATGAACAGATTAGCTCCTTTACCTTTCCTCCACCTCCTCGAACAGCTTTTATCATTACTGGATATCCTATTCTCTTGGCATGTTCCTTTAGACACACATCTGATTGATCTTCTCCATGATAACCTTCAACAACAGGAACGCCAGCAGCAGACATTATAGCTTTGGAAGTGCTTTGACAGAACAGTTTTATGTTTAGAATGATAATAATTTTTTCTTATTTTAAGCTCCAAACTTGTATATGTTCTCAATGTTAATTCTCCTCACAAAAGTAGGTCCACTGACCTCAACAGGACTATTTACTTAAGTGAATACAACTGAACTATAATTTATCAAATGCTTCAAATCAGGATTTTTTTTCTCCACATCCTCCACATAAAAGCAGCAGTCAGTTTCAGGCTTACTACTCTTTCCTGTCTTTTGACCCACATTATAAAGGCCCAAACCTAACATTTCCAAATTACAACACTGTATCCTGCCAAAACAGGATTTAAAGTTGTACAAAGGCAAAACTCTTTTCCTGATACAGGCTGGATTCACACCACACATAAAACACTCAAGCGTAACAGTTATAACTTCAAATGCTTATGCAAAACTAATTAAATTACAGAGGTAATTTACTCTCACACTAGGAAGTGAGAAAAAATTAATTATGTGAAATTAGTATTACACAGTTCATGTGTTAGTAATAACCTTATTTTCATATTCTTGATTGTTACTTCATACCCTGGAAACATTTCTTTGATCCAAGTAACTAAGAATAAAGTCCTCTGTGATGAACAAAACTTATCACCCCATTTTATATGAGCCACAAAACCCCCTGATGATATGGTGTTTCTTTTCCACTCTTCTTTTGACCAATATACAAAACAACCAGTCTGACTGCTGAACCCTTAACTAAGGCTGCAATGCCCCAATTCTGGAAAACTAGAACCACTTAGGTATTTGATTACCAAAATCCTAATAACTGAAACTCTTGCTTGTTTCTATGTCTATAAGAATCCCACATCTAGACCTGGAACTGAATCCACTGAAGAAAGCCATTACAACAAAAGAGAATGAAAATTGACAGACTAGAACAATTACCAAGCAACTGCTCATTTGTTAAAAAAATTAGTTTTCCCAAACTGGAAATTGCATAACCAAGTAACAAGTCAGAAGCAGGTACCTCTTAATACCCATATCTCTGATAGCAGATGAAGGTGGACCTATGAAGATGATTCCCTCTTGCTTGCACAACTCTGCAAACTCTGTGTTTTCTGAGAGGAAACCATAACCTGGATGAATAGCCTAAAATAGAACAATGTTACCAGCCTATTGTATCAGTTTAGCTTAGAGAATCCTCAAACTTCAGTAGAGAGCTAATGAAGCACAAGATGGAAACAACATGTGTATAAATAAAGAACTAAAGAACATAGAAGTATCAGAAGATTTAAGGTTATGATCTACTTACCTGTGCTGCTGAGACCTTGGCCACCTGCATTATTTTTTCCATGGCCAAGTAACTCTGCTGTGAGGGTGCTGGACCAATGAAGTATGCTTCATCTGCCTGTTACAAAAAAAAATTCATATAACACAGCCTGTTCATTAGATAATAAAAAGCAATTTAAACCAAATTTCTAAGCTAATTATGCTGTTTATCAGACTGCTAGCATGCAACAGTCTGAATCACTGCCTCTCTAAAGCTAAACTGAGTGAAACAAATTCTGAACCCAGTGGCTACTCTAAAGTCAGAACACCAAACTTTGAGGCACTTCCTGAAAAGTTGTCAGGTGCTGAGACAGAGACAAGGTAAAATTATCACTGATTAAGGAAAAGTTGGAAATAACTCTACAGAGTTGAAAATCAGCTGCATTGGCACACACATCTACTTTCACCTATAAACAAGAAATACCAATGTGAATGAATGTCAGTCACAAACTTAATATACTTCACCATTGCTACATGCATGGAATTTCTGTCTGCTTCACTGTAAACTGCTACAGACTTCACCCCCATTTTCTTTGCTGTTCGCATCACTCTGCAAGCAATTTCTCCTCTGTTTGCAATCAGAATCTTCCCTATGTTGTGACCTCCTGTTGAAAAGGATGAAGCACAGTAAGCAATTTTTAAAAGAAAAATATCCTTAAAAATGTTCCTGCAAACCAAGCAATTTATTTTTCATCATTTAGAGTGTTTATTCATTTTTTCCAATAATGAACAAACCCACATTTTATCCAAAAGCATTTTCATACTAGTCTTGACATTTTTTCCTTAGTCCTTCTGGAGAAGTATGTTTGTCTTTTTTTCTTTTTAGAATCCAACAAATACATTCTAACCCTAAAACAACACTTAAACATAAAAGTCAATGCTTGTATTTTTACTGTGTACTTTCTAGACCAACTAGGAAACAAATAACACCTGTCCTTCCATACCTACCCCATCCAACCACAGAAGCAATTCACGTTTCTTTGAAGAGCACTATTCCCCACTGACACACAGTCAAAAAGAAATAACAAGGGATGAAGTTGGGAGGGGGGGATTTGGTGGGGTTCTTTTGTTTCTAAACAGTGACATAAAAGCTTCTATTAAGCCTCATGACAGCTCTTAAAACATCATATAAACATGAGGCAGCACAGCTAGACACATAATGGGCAGAACTAAATAGTTTACAACTAACTAATAAACTGAAAACATATCTCTGAATTCTAAACCATATATTTTTGGACAACATGACAACAGGGTCAGTTCAAATCACATTGATAAGTACTTTCCTTCACGTATTGCTTAAATACCATTATGCTTAAAACATGATTCTCACAGACTGCAATGTTTATGTCAGATAAAGACAGAGGAAAACATCACAGAAATAAATGGTTTTCATTAAGTATAACTAAGTATGACAAATAGAATTATTCAAAATGTTGTTTACACATTTATGGTTTTCTGTTACATAAGCTGCAGACTACTGTTTTCAAAAACTATACAAATATTGAATATTTATTCAGGAAAAAAGAGGTTTTCAGCAATTAATGGTCTAAAACTAATTGTAAAACCATTGTAAAAACATTACACAAGCAATAAAAGCTAACAGCTAAAAGAACTGAAATTCCATACCTATTGTTGAAGCCCATTTCACAGATTTTTGTACTCGGTTCCATTGTCTGTTACAATTATAAACACAAAGAAGTGTTACAAAAGTACGTGAAGAACTGAGCTACTTCTCTTCTCAGGTGAGGGAAGGACAGCACGAACACAGCTCTGAAGCTTTTGATACAACAGTTTACACAGAACATATGCAAGTACAAGGTTGTACAAACTTCACCAGATCTCTCCTTAAGTGTTTTTATTTAGACACAACAGAAATTGCTTTTTTTAGCAGCAAACTGAAATAGTCAACATTAAAAAGCACCCTCTATTAGTGGACAGAACAGCCAATGTCTGTCATTTACTACAGAGAAGACAACTCGAAGTATTTGGGAAAGAAGATATGAACAACCACAAAACAGAAAAGCTTAACAAGGAAATTGAAGCTTTGTTTAGAGAAACGAGAAAATAATTTTAAAGACAGCAAGAAAGAAGAGCTATGAAGAAACTCAAATGACTAATACTTGCTAATTATCTCGCTAAATTTTTTTTTATTACAACTAATATTAAAGAAATGAGACAGCAAAGGCTAAGTGGCTGGAAGTAAATGTAAAAGTAAACTCTTGGAACTGTTTTAATTAATGTATAAATCAACTCTGGAATCTTGGCTCAACTCCAGCAGTTCGGAAACGGTATGAAATAAAAAGACACAAGACGCCGTCGACAGCACAGAAGCAAAAGCTCAGTTTCAGTAACAAGAGGGGAGATGAGTGCGGTGCCTAAAGCTCCAGTCAGCTGCCGTCGTGGTCGCCAGTCTTTTCTGCACAGGACCACAGACAGCAGAGCGATGGTTACAGCGGGGGTCAGTGATGGCTAGCAAATCCCGAGCACCCAGGACAGTTTCATGTAATCTGTACGAACTGCTACAAATATGCTTCAAACACTGGGCGGTTTTTGTTTGCTCCTTCTGTTTCCAGAGGAGCCGGGGGTACCTGTCCGTATTCCGCGCCAACCTCGGCTCCGAGCAGCGGGGCCGGACTCTATCCCAACCCAGCTCCCTCGCTCTTCCCAAGACCCAGAGCCCCTTCGCCCCTCAGGCTGCTCGGCTCCAGGCTTTGACAAGCCTCTCCCGCGCCAGGCCAGACAGCCACCGCCCCTGTAAGCCCCCATCAACGCCGCACACTGCCCGAGGAGGTGGAGGAGGCGAGGAGCGCGTCGGCCACCTCCCGGGCAAAGCGCAGAGACAGCTCCCGCCGTTCCCGAGGGGCCTCGGGGCTCGTCACGCCGCAAGCCCGTCTTGCCTCCCCCCGCCCTGCACTCACTGCCGCCGCAGCGCCCAAACGGAGCAACAGCCCCTCTCCGCCGCCAACACCACCGCCATATTGATGAGCGCGGGGGCCGGCGGGACAGAGGGTGTGCGCGCCAGGCCGAGCGGCAGTGGCTGCCGCCCTAGGGGCAGGGCCGCGGCGGGGAGGAGCTGGCGGGCGGGCAGGGAAAGCGATCCGCGGAGCGTGGGGTCGCGGGAGGGAGGTTGTGTGCACACTGATAAGCGGTCTGGCAGAGTGTGAGGTTGTTGTATGGTGTGGTAGGCATGCTGGAGCGAAGGGGTGCCATGCAGAGAGATCTTGACAGGCTTGAGTGGTGGGCCTGTGCGAAGCTCATGAAGGTCAACAAGGTCAAGTGCAAGGTCCTGCGTCTGGGTCAGGGCAATCCCAAGCACAAATACAGGCTGGGCAATGAGTGGATTGAGAGCAGCCCTGTGGAGAAAAACCTGGGGGTCTTGTTGCATGAAAAACGGAATATGAGCCAGCAATGTGGAGTTGCAGCCCAGAAAGCAAATCGCATCCTGGACTGCATCAAAAGAAACATGGCCATCAGGTCAAAGGAGATGATTCTCCCCTCTACTCTGCAGAAACATGGCCATCAGGTCAAAGGAGATGATTCTCCCCTCTACTCTGCTCTGGTGAGACTCCACTTGGAGTACTGTGTTTAGCTCTGGGCCTCAAGTGTAAGAAAGAGAGGGCTACAAAAATGGTCAGAGGGCTGGAGCATCTCCCCTGTGAAGACAGGCTGTGAGAGTTTGGGTTGTTCAGCCTGGAGAAGAGAAGGCTCTGGGACAACCTTATAGCAGCCTTCCAGTACTTAAAGGGGGACTCTTTATCAGGGAGTGTAGTGACTGGATGATGGGTAATGAGTTTCAAACTAAAAATTGCTAGGTGTAGATTAGCTAGTAAGAAGAAATTCTTTATGGTGAGTGTGGGAGACACTGGAACAGGTTGCCCAGAGCAGTTGTGAATGTCACATCCCTGGCATTGTTCAAAATCACGTTAGATGAGGCCTTGAGCAACCTGGCCTAGTGGAAGCTGTCCCTGCCCATGTCAGAGGGGGCTGGAACTGGATAATCTTTAAGGTCCCTTTGAACCCAAACATTCTATGAGTCTGTGATTGTGTGGTATTCAACACATCATATGTATCTCTGTACTTTGAAGCATTAACACAGTCTCTTACACAAAGAGCATTCTTGATGTGCAGCTAAACTCTGCTGCTTTTTTTTATAATTTGGCATGATGACCTCTCACTCCAGGGATTGAGGGGATGTAGCAGGTTACACAGATGCCAGATCAGCTAGAAGAAATAATATGGTCCTTTGAACCTGACTGGAAGAGGTGGTGGGCTTAGCACTTGCTGTAAATAAGAGGTTTTAAAAATTAAATTGTTAAGTGAAGCTTTCACTTTCCCATAATTCATTCTTCTTCAACATAATGTTCTGACAGTGTAGATCCTGCTTCTGTCTTTTGAATTTCAGATTTGAAAAAATTTCAGTACATTTAATTTGTCTGTAAACACAAGATGGCAGCATTTGATGTAGTTTTTCATTGACCATTGGGAAGTTACAGATATTTCACAATACATAAAATCAGAGGTGGTGAGGGAGTTTACACTTTGAACAG
Organism: Galbula dea; assembly: GCA_013399015.1. NCBI lineage: Eukaryota > Metazoa > Chordata > Aves > Piciformes > Galbulidae > Galbula > Galbula dea. The sequence goes on from VWZX01011325.1 coordinate 99,512, forward strand.
TAGAACTAATGGAAGTTGCAAAACTCATTTACATTGCAGATCTACTTTTGATGAAGGCATGCTGTAAGTGTGGCTTTTAGGGCTTGCAAAGTCAAGTGAGACCTCCAGATGGTACACACAGATGTTTGAAAGTGCAATGTAATAAAATGAAAATGCAGAAAATAATAATTTTGAAAGATGCCTTAGATTAATAATTTGAGAACTTTTCTCATTATTATTTTTTTCCATGAGCAGCTTGATAACATAATTTGTTTCAAATATGAATTAATTTTCCTTGAGGAGATGAAAAAAATATAATTCCATGGCAAAATGAGTGAGGCTAAACATTGGCTGGGCTCATGAACCAGCTTCTATTTCTGGGGTATTGGGAAACCCAGGAAAGCTGAGGTTCAAAACCAAGATCTGTGTCTCTAATCTGCACAGATTTTTCTGATTCGGATTGTACACTTTCCTTTTTTTCCAACAGCCGATTATTTTGTTTCTGCATGTGGGAAATGTAACCTACTCCTTTTTAAAATTTTGAAGAAAGAGTTAAGTAAGAAACTGAGCCAATTAAATTATAATCTAATAAAATACTTAAGATCTACCAACTTCATAGGCAATAGGGCTTGCAAAATAAAGGGAAATGCAGGTTTCGTGACATTTTGTGGTTAGCTAGGAAAGCCCAGATGCTGATGAAAGCCCAGGAGTGTGTGTGTTAAACTGATAAATGCATACCCCTGTATTATTGGCATGCAGTGGCCACAGCCATGGATGTGAGAAAGAAGGTGTAGTCTCCTACTGTCTTTTCACTTTGCTAGTGAGGGTTAAATTCATGGAAATCTTTCTCTCCTTGCCCTTGTTGTTTTTCTCAAGTTGATGCTTTAAATAAACCGTCTATTGTCTGCTAGACACTCTAGTGCAAAAGCATTTCTCCAGTGGATTCAAAACTGTTGTGCGTCTGGGGTAGTCTGTGGTGTGACTTACAAATGGAGGGGGTGGTTTGCCTTAGAAGGAAAAGACAACTGTTCCTCCATTTGCCATTATGTCTTGTCAAGAAAGAATTTGAGGCATCCAGCAGCCTTCAAGGGTCCACTTCAGACACCCACTCCCCCTCAAGGCAATGAGTGTGCAGAAGACTTCATCTAAATCTGGGTTCTTCAACTCAAATGCACCTTCCAAGTGTGTATTTGCCAGCTTCTAAGTGTAACACGAACAAGCCAGGAACCTTGTCTACTAAACAGGTGTATCCTTAGGCAAACCTAGTGCCAAGTTTAATATTGTGCTAGACCAAGCAAGTGCAAAAGAGCAGAACAAACTGACCCTGCTCTTCTGAAAGACCTGCTTTTCTAGTGAAGGGCAAATTGAGGGGCTTGTGATGTTTTTACCACGTGACCTATAGCCATTAAATGTAGGGATGTGCACTGACACTAGAAATGCTAACAGCAAGTGAAGCAAAATTCTGGTATTTTATCACTGAGCAAAGTTTCTTTCTTTCTGCTGTACTCAGTGGCACTTCTCTAACAGATAAGTTCCTGAATCAGCTTCTGGCAGCAGAGAAATAGGTTTTTTCTTCCCCATCTTAACCACATCTTCTGCTTTTCTGCAATCCGTCTAACTACCTTTGCTTCTTTAGCATGATGTGTTAGACTCATCCAGCCATTTCAGAGCCTTATATTGCTCACCACAGAGAAAGCAGTGTCCTGTTCCCCAATCTGTCTACCAACTCCTCTCTTTCCTAGCCAGCCCAGTTCTATCATGCAACCTCCCAATAATGGCCTTAGAGGTATTACAAGAGCTTGCACCCAAAATGGGGTCTGGCTGCAGCTGTTAGCCAAACATAGATCTAGACTAATTTGGTTTCAAGTTTCTCTACAAAAAAGAAACTTCAGCTTCAGAAACTTCATCATCTGCAAAGATGAAGGTGAAAAGCTTTTGTGTGCCCCCTTTTATTGAGAAGTTTACCTCATGCAGTTGTTCAACAGTTACGATATTTTAAGCTGGCTGTTGAAGTGACAGTAGCAAAATCACTGTCTCATACAATCCTAGACTGATTTGGGTTGGAAAGGACCTTTAAAGATTATCTAGTCCAGCCCCCACCCTTTGGGAAATTCCTCTGACCAATACAGAAGCTGATGAATTCTCAAGTTTTTGTGTGGTGTTTTCCAAGTTATTTATTTCTTCTGGTTGCCATAACTGCACACTGAAAGGACACATGCACCTCAAAAGACTCTTTTTAAGATTATTATCTCAGAAAGTTTAAATATGGAGTAACAAGCATCCATCGCATCTGCTGAGAGTCTGTGTTTATTGGACCAGTGTGGGGAGATTAACAGAAAACTGCATAATATTTTCAGATTTTATTTATTCCTTCATGCTGGTGAAACAAAGATAGAAATGGCAGATGATTCACCAAAGTCACAAAAGAAATAATCATCAAAGTTATGGTTAGGGTATAAGCACATCTGTATCTCTGACTTGTGACCAGAGCCCATAGGATCCTGCCTGTTTGTTAAGAGTTTAAACAGTTTAGGGTGAACAGCACTCAAGAGATAATTGCACAGCAATCCACACTTTAATGACTAAATATAACCTTTATTATATAAACACCAATAATAGAAAAATAAAGAGCATATCTTAGTCCTCATAGCAGATTACCTTTTAGCAACCATATGTTATAGCAAGCTAGAACTGGTCAACCAAACCATTTTCATACAGTCTTTCAACTAGAGTTAACATCTATTTTTAATTTGAATTTTGTCTGTCAAAAAGAAAAGAAGAACTGAAAGAAATAAAATCTTGCTTCATAAACTCCTGGGTGATTTAGCTAAGTGTGACATCATCAGGCTCTTGGGATGCCCTGGTGTCTACCTTGGGTGTGCAAGAGACCATAGTAAATGGTCTGGGGTGAAAGCTGCAGCAGAGCATCAGGGAGCTGCCAGATTGTGCTCACCTCCTTTCTGTGAGTGGCCCCACTGTAACCTGACCACCACATGCTTGCAAGCAAGTTAAGTATAGATTCCCTGATGGGGTACATCATGTCACCATGTCATCATATATTCTGGTTCAGGGATGAAAAGCTTTTGTGTGCCCCCATTTATTGAGAAGTTTACCTCATGCAGTTGTTCAACAGTTGTGATATTTTAAGCTGGCTGTTTGCAGCTAAGTCTGCAGCTAGGGGAAAAAGTGGGCTGGGGGTGCTAAGACCATTGTTGCTGGTCATTCTAGGACCCAGCTGCAACCTTGTCCCCTCCCACAGAAGGCTGTGCTCTTAGAATCACAGAATTGTTTAGGTTGGAAAAGACCTTTAAGACCATTTCATCTGACTTAAACTAGCACTGCTAAGTGCACTGCTAAACCATGTCTTTTCTCAGCTCTCTGGGTACATGGGCTCATGCTGACTATGTGAAGGGTTTTGGCACACAGATTTTTAGGGCAGGTTGGTTGGTAAACCCCTGTCCCAAGCAGTGAGCAGGTTGCTGAACAAGGGTCTGACCATGGCAAAGAGCAGCCCTGGAAGGAAAGCAACCTGTCAGGCTTAGAAAATATTGTTATCTTTGACCTCTGTATTGATAGGAAACAAAGAAACGTCATAAGAGCCTCTTCTTTGTATGATGCTCTTTTAGGGGCTTTTTTTCTCAAAATTATTCCTTAGACAAGAGGAGTTAAAAAGAAGTAGTCTGCCAACCAAGACCAATCACACCTTAGAGTCCTCCTGTTGGGAGAAGGACCTCAAAGCACCTCCACTAGATAAAAAAGCATCAGCCAAATATCTGCCTAAATTCTGACAGAAAATAAATACAGGCATTGGTCTTAAATGCTGCACAAGGCAACTCAGGTTGCAGCTGGGCTTTCTAATTCTAAAATTCAGTGTCAAATTCAGAGAGGGAACACTCCTTGCTCTGTTGGTGTGCTGATACACATCCCTGCTGCAGGCTATTTGTGTTGTTTCTGGCAAGGAGGTGACATCAGGCAGGCTGGGCTGCAGGTGGGAGAAAGATTTTACTTAGTGGCTGGGATCTCCTGATGCACTAAAGAATTCTCCAACTGATCCTCTGCTACAGTAAAGCACTAAGTCCATTGCATTAATTTTGCTGCATGCCGGCAGCATTTCATGGTAGCATCCAACTGTTTCATCACTTTACACCACATGCACTTCACCACTGTGCCATTTAGAGCTAGCCCAGAGTATTATTCATCTTGACAGGGCAGTGCGGAGCTTCAGAAAACTACCAAACAAATAATAGTGAAAGAAATGATAAGAACAAACCAGGTAAACCTGAATCCAAACATTGTCAATACCATAGAAAGAAAAAAGTGTGTGGAAAAAAACATTAACCTTGCATCATCAGGAAAAATGCCAGAGGGAGTTGTGAGATTAAACACAGAGTTATCAGTCATTAACAACAGTTTTCTTTCCTTATGTTGATATAAACTGTTAAAAAGCTGGATGTTAACATGAGATATTTCGGTACAGAACAGAAGAAAATGCTGATCCATATCAGTAGATAACAAACTATACAGATCATGCAACCCAACATGTGAAATAGGACTCAGTTTTGAATGGGACAGATGTCTGTTGATCACTAATCAGAACAGCTTAGAGTCATATCATGATGCTTGTTATTAAAAAGTCCATGTGTTATGGTTTGAGACAGTAACATCACTGTCACATGAACAGGCTCATTTTTTAATAGAAGCTCTTCCATATATCTACCTTTCCTGCTGGACATCTCATCAACTCTCTTGTTTTCACAAAGTGAATGCTTTGAGTATAAAAATCTGCTCTCTGAACAACACATTAATAATATTAACTAACCCTGAGAAACAGAGGGATCTTATTAAGCCAAGAACCTGAACAATGCCACTGAGCTCAGTGGACTGCTTGTCCACTGACATGGGGAGAAGGAAGGGTAAAAATAAACTAGATGAAGTTCACTAAGCAATGTTAACAGTGCTGGAGCCTTTTACAAAACTATAATTGATATACTCAAGTTTCCATCAGAGTATTCAAGCTGAATACAGTTCAATTCACTGTATCTATATTAAAGGATTGAAAGTCTGGTGATCTGTTTCTTGTGTTACTTTACATTACAATCATATTCAACTGCCTCTCTTGCCCTCAACCAGTCCTGACTTCTGACATGTTTCTCCAAGTGCAAAAGTGCTTCCAAATTGTCCTTACCTTTCTTATTTATTGCTTCACTCAGACTCAAGGGAACATTTCAGAAGAGTGCTAATTACTTCCACAGCTATGTATCATGTCAATTATGGAGCAGTCTGACCGTGCTTCTTGCTTCACATTGACCAGCATTTTCCAGTAATTCATGGAATGGAAAGGATTTGTTTTCTTAATTTAAATAAGTGAAATCTCAATGGTTAAATAGTAGTAAAATATTCAAACTACTTTTAAAATACTTCAGGGAAATTAAACTAACAAGATGTTATCATCAGTTTTACCCAGTGAAAATCCAGTGAGGTTCTACCACCATTAATAATTGCTCAGGATTTGGGCCATGTTAATGGAAATTAAATTAACTCCCAGCATTTCTATTTTGTTTAGATCCAGATCCAATTAACAACAAGGATGTTTTGCAGATAAATTCAGTCTTTCTGTTTTCTAATGGTTGCCATCCCACAGTCCTTTTCCAGGCAAAATTTTTATTGGTAAAATTTAAGCCATTACCCTATTACTTAATATTATTACTACTACTAGTATTTAATATCTTATTTAATGTTATTTTATCATTTCAAATATTTTATGTATAATTTCTTATAATTTTGATGTAATTTGCTGCAGTGAACAGATTTTATGGTGTGTATGTGCACATCTGTTCATCTGTTTAGCTTTGTAAATCTTCTGTGACAAGGAGATTGTTACAACCAAGCACATTAGCTGAACTTAATCTTAAAACCAATTACTATTTTCATGCGTTCATCATTGGCTTAGCAGGAAATAGTCTACAAAGTTTATCAATTAGTGTGCTTCAAAGCAATTCTGAATTATTGCCATATGAAAATCCAGCTGCTCAGCTGAAAGCACAATGGATAGCATTCACTTTTGGGCAGAGAGTTTGTCCAAGGCTACTGCAAGCTTTAATTTCCCACTCGAGCCTTGAATATACAGTGGATATCTGTTTACTCGTGGACCTAGTGCAGGTCTGCCACAACTGTGGCTGCTTAACCCCTGACATTTTCAGTAAGCTTGGCATCTCCTTGGATTAAGAGAGATCACAGTGCTGCCACCTCAGTAGTGGAACAGTTATTGAGTTCAGTGGAGGTCATTGTAACAGGTCCATGCCTGAACAGGAAGTGGGTGATTCATGATCTCTCACAAGATGACAAAATATTAAGCAACCTGAATTTATCAAGCAAATTGACCCCAGCCTCCATCTACTGCACTGGTATCCTTAGCACCAGACCATGTGCCACAGTGCTTTCACACCCTCATGCTAGCTTTCTCCATGTTATGTTGCAAACATGGCAAAGGGACACTGTGCTTTGAGCACCGATTGACAAGTGAAGTGGATTGGCCTGGTGTGCCAGATGGGTGGAGATACTGTCTCCAAACACCTGCCCAGTCCTGCTGCACAGACATCTCAGCTGCCTGTCAATTAGCTCCTGAATTGTGCAGTTTGCAACATAACACTTCAGGCTGAATTTACCAACGTCAGATTGCTCTAATGTGCTGTGCTTTATGGGGCTACAGTTCAGAAATTATTGGCAAGAAGTTCAGACATCTTTGCAGCAGGTCTGAAACAGGCAATGGCAAGTGATAATCTTGGCACATACTGGTCAGGCAGACCCTGTATGAGCTCAGTTGGGTTAATCTTCTCTTATTTGCAGGCACAGTCACTGTAAACTAGAAAAATTCCTAAAAAAGCTCCTCCAGAGTAGAGTCACATATCACCACTGTGTCCTTGTGAAGGGCTTAGTAGAGAAACACAAACAAACCCAAGAACAAAAACTGAAAAACCCTGTTTACACAACTGGTGAGAACATGTTTGTGAATGGGAGTCACACTTACACCTGCCTTGAGATTTCAGCATACAGTGTTCCCACAATGCTTTCACCAAGCTCAGATTTAACAGGGTTGTCTGTAGGTGGAGACCTCTGGTTTATTCACTTGAAGGTCATATTACTGAGCTCATCTATTTTAATAAATCTGAATGCTATCTTTAACAAATCTGGTGGATTTTCTGGGGGATAGTGATACTGCTCAATTTAAGCTCTTTTTAGGCATCTGACTTAGGTGGTTTGCACTGCCTTTGTTGTTGATAATAAGGAGAATTAAGTCTCCTCACTTTGGTCCTCTGGACTACACCTAAATTAGATGCTAAGAATAGCCTAAAATAGATGGTGTGAGATCTCTTCTTCCCATCTTAAGGAAATGACTTCCAGAAATATTTATTAGCTTTAAACACATCATGTCACCCCACTTAAAAATGTGGCTTCAGGGCAATGAGATAACCAGGTAGAAGCTAAAACTCCTTTAACTTCTCTACTTGCTACAATAGTCTGAGGGCACCTCAGATGCGTTCATATCCTCTGTGTGGCTTTCGTCTGGAAATCAGGAACGTGACAAACACGATGACAAACAATCCCAGGATACTCAGCCCCACTGCAATGGGAGCTGCTTTGCTGTTTTTATCCAAAAAACATTCTTCTTCTGAAAGTAAAAAAAGACCAGAGAATGTGTTATAGCAGAACACCATACCCATAGACTGTGCTTTTATATCCCAGGAAGGTTAGCAAATACAAGGCAGAAGTTCTCAAAACGTTGGGTTTTTCTTTTTCCTGAGTTATACTTGTTACATTTTTACCTGTGTTGAACCTTTCATCAAGAAAACAATACTTGCCCCTTTCAAAACAGCTACATGCTTCACTGGAGAAGGACTCTGCTCTTTCATGTCCACAGTAATTATTTTACCACCAAGACCAGTACACACACAGCAGGATGCTTTCTTCCTAATAGGAGATGTGGAACATCACACTAGAAAGTGCAAGTCTGAGAATAAAGAGCAATACACATCCTAGGCTGGCATGGATTGTAGCTTAGCTTGGGCTTTTCTCCAATGGGAATCTATGTAGATGTCAACCTAGGGACCATGTGGAGTGCATGACATCATGTCACAGCTCCAGAGCCCTCATGTGGCTCTCCCCAAAATTTGATCCCCTTCAGCTCAGAGCCAGATGATAATTTCCTGTTATGCAATGCCACAAAGCCAGAGGCATCAGTGTTCTGCTAGATTCTGCCTTTTAAAAGCTTTGTCTGGTTAGCATAAACTGCTGTAAAGGAAGTGAGCTTACAAGTATTTACATTTGAGTACTGCTAAAGCCAGAGGTGTTTGAATTGTTTAGTTTGCGTTGACAAAATCTTGGACTATAGACTCTAGGAATTGTTTCTGATATGCTGAAGTGTAGTTCAGAAGACACTTCTACTGCTTTCCAGACTCATACAGGCCAAACTCTTGATGTAAAGCTGCTGCACACTGTACATGATTGTAAGGAACTTGAACCCAATGATCGTTAATGTTTTCTTTTTCTTCCCCTTTTAAAGATAAGCAAATCTGGAGCAACAGAAGTGAAACTTGCAGTCCTGAGACACATGAGGGGAGGAGGCTGGTGATGTGTAGAGAGTCACTCCTTCACTGGGGATTTTGTCTTTCAGAATCTGCATACACAGCAGAGGTATGTAACAGTTTCATAACTGTTTCATGGCCTCAGGGGAATTATTTTAGAGGTGATAGCTGCTTTCTCAGCCCTTTGATTAAAAACAAAACTAATTAAATTTTGCACCAAAAGCCATAACTGAAATCACTTGTACAAATTTGAAAAGGAATGTAGGGATCCCATAAATTGTTCCAGCTGAGTGTTGTCCCATGAAAAAAATCTTCATCAGCATGAGAGCATAGATTGTATTCTCAGTGTGACTTTTAAGAACATAAAGTATGCAAAAAAAAGGTCCACGTCTTAAAAAAGCCCCAAATGTTGTTTACCATTATATTCCTTTTAGAATAAGAAAGGCAGCCAAAATGGTGAACTAGTAAAAGAAGAATCACTTAAATAGAGCCAAACTGAGTAGAAAGAAGAATCCGGTGGCAAAATGTTGTAAGCATGAGGAAAGTCAAATGTCAGAAGGGAATATTTTAAGAGTACATCTGAAGGGCTGGTGAGCTGATATAGCCTATCTGTCCACCTGAGTTCTTGTATGGAAACACCTCGAAAGAAAATCACAGAAATGTGAAGATGTACAATTTGAAAGGTGCCTGAGGGTCCTCTCTAGTCCACCTTTCTGGTTTTTGTAGGATCTTTCATATATTTCATTAGAACCAAGGCAGTAGACCATGAGAGTGTCCATACTATGGGACACCGGAGTTTCCTGTTGCACCTCAGAGTCCTGGACCTCACACCCTGTCCAGTTGCTAATTGTATCACTGGGAAAGAAACAATGATGACAACATCTCATTTTACTGTGGAAGGAATCCCAGGTGTGGGTGTGGGGAAGAGTTGTGATGAACCCAAATAATTTCTCTCAATGTAAACAATCTGAAGATGAGGGGAGTCAGTACCAGTCTGTTTCACTAAACTACATGGTTACCTGTTTGGGCTATACTCAAGAAAAAGCAAATTGCAGAGATGAGCATCACATTTAGTTCTTAAAATGGGACCATATCTATTGTGCTCCTCCTCAGGAGCACGTTTCATCATGTCTAGACACAGCTGCTCTGAAAGTGTCATCCTACATTCACAAATACCCCTTATTAGTTGGCAGTTTTGCTGCTGCAGCTGTGGGAGATCATGGGTGTCAAGAGCCTTTCAGAATAGACAAAATCTGACTATATTGAGAACAGTGACCTTGAACTGAACTGTACATATTAGGGGTGTTGTGGTGAAGACACCTCCACTTGCTCTGGGAGAAAATGAGTGAAGAATAAAACTGTGGCTGTACAGTTGGACATTTTTAATTAGAAGGTGAAACAGAAAGTACTGAATACAGGAGGGAAAGATACTTTTCCATGTTCCATAGGTATCAGCACCATGTTGAAAATGACTGAGAACAGGGTGAGAATACAGCAGTGGGCAGGCTGTGTTGTTTTTCGGAGCTACTCTAAAGCTGTGCTTTTGCTGTAGGTGTAACACAATCACCACGTGTATGGTTATAATCTAACAGATTACATTTGTCAGGCTACCAGAGTGCTGACATGCAGATCTCAGGAGGGTGCAAAAGATATCCTTCTACTTACCTTTTCCAAACTGGTTGCTGACAAAATCAAATGCCTGCAGCTGCATATTAACAAAGAGTAGCTGGAAGTTCTTTTCCAAGCTGAAGGTTTGCTTGCTGGCACACTTAAATGAATTTCCCAGCTTTGTTGTAAACAGCTTCTCCTGTATGGCTGCACAGTAAAGCATACCTAGAGAGACATAGAGAGAGAGAGAGAAGTGAGAATCCATACTAACTCTGTTGGAACCATTACCTTTCTGAGATAAAAATGGAGGATCTCTGGTACCTTGGCAGAGGAGCAGTCATGGGTGTGACTAAAGCATGGACATTTCCTCATAGTACATCAGCCACATTTCTTCCAAGTTTGAATGAGTGTTTCAGTTATCAAAGGGAATTTCAGCTGAGCTTGGGTCTAAAAAGTGGCTAAAATTTCAGATGCTTCTTCAAATCATATTTTAACAACTTTATTCTGCAAGAGGGGGCTAGGATTCTCACAGGAGTAGACAACAATCTTAGGTCTCCAGCATAGCTATTTCCAGACAAAACAGAGATATAATCAGTAGAATGGGGGTTTGACACACCTAACCTATATTGCTTTATGTGTTAAATATGATTTTAAACATATTTCAGTGCCACAGTACTTTAGAGAAAACATGGTGCTCAGGTTCAAAGCATGGATCTGCATTCTGGTGGTCCCCGAGAAATCACCTCGTAACCAAGTATATTCTTTGTGCATATTCTCCTTTGAAAGCAGACATACCAGTTTAAGACAAAATCATCCACATCACCAGCTCTGCATCCCAGTATCTCAAGCACATCTGTCAGCACAATAGTGTGCAGCATACTCTTGGTTCTTTTCAGTCAAAATCACTACACCAGTGTATTTCAATACAGTTAATTCAGTGATTTTTATCTTAAAAAAGATAGGGGGTTGCCCACTTCAAATATGCTGCTGGTGGGCTGTGAAATGGCAACACCTGGCAGAGAGGCAGTAACAGACAGCCAGGGACAGCAACATCTCTTGCCAGCACCACTGTGGAGGACTCAAAGTATATTTGAGGATTTTAAAACATACGATTGAGTTTGTATTTGCTGCAGTGTGCACTTAGCAATGCACAGGAAAACTCTAGATAATTAGATTGAGAATATCCCTAACAGACCTATCCTCTGGATCAGCTTTTCTTTTACTTTAGTTGCTGTAGATCAGAATAGGCTTCACTTGAGTTAATAAAAGTGCTCATCTGTGAGAAGAAAAATAGGCACTGGGCTTCCAAAGAACAGAGAAGTGACATAATATAGGTCTTAACCTGTCACAGATTTGATATATTGGTAAGAATTTGTGCAAAATTAGTATTAGAGGAAATCTGAAGTGATGGCTTAGAATTCTTCTCTCTGACCTAAATGACATTCTCATAGCATTTCTTGGGACACAGTATCTGGAGCAACTCCTGACAGTTCAAATGTTGAGAAGCAGAGCTTTATAGGAAAAAAAATCTGATCATCTGAGAAGAGCACAGACAAGCTCCAGGATTTCAGTGTGGTTTGAAAAACTTCACCCTGGGTCCACTTCTTGTTTTTGCCAAACCAAAATGTCAGATGCCCCCTCTCCATACTGGTGTATTTGAAATCTGGATCCAGCTCTGCATTTCTGTGATCCAGACACTGTATTCATTTAGTTTGGAAAGGCAGCTGAACTGGGGTCACAGCATTTTTTAGTGTTTGCAGAGAAAAACTTAGAGGACTGTTTTGTATCTTAAATCTAGGCTTAAAGTAATCTCTATTCTGAAGGAGGTAGGGCAGGTTAAGTTTTGAGGGCAAAAGGAAAGTTGAACAATTCTGATGAAACCAAATCCCAGTCTCTTCTATTCCATTTCCATACCATAAGATTTAGATGAATGACATTTTTGAAACCTGATAGAACACAAAATTTGCAAAAGACAGTGTTTTAAAGATATGAAAGCTTATCCTACACCCAGAACAGTATGATATGAAAATAAAAGTAAAACACTGACCTGCAGAAAATACCTGTAATCTGGTCTCAATTTTACTGACATAGTAGGTTGGAGCTTGCTGCAAAATAAGATAAATTTATTTGTAATACATCCTCATATTTGTAGGAGAAGAAAAAGCTCACCGCAGCAAAATTGTCACAAAGAATTTTCCAACGAAACACATTTTAAAGCAACACCTTCAAGATCCAAGAACCAACCTGCTTGGATGTATTGCTTTTTCTCTCCCAAATCACTGTATCTAATAGTGTAATGCCATCATCTCAGCTACAGCACCAGTTCTCCTCAGTTCAGTGAAACTGGACCATGAAGCTGCCACTTTACACTCACTGCACACGTGTGATGCGTGTGGTTACCAAAAGTAGGAGGGAGTTAAGCAAATAGCATACATAGCACAAACTAACAGGCATGTGATAAAGCCCTTCTATTCACCTATTCTGCTTTCACTGTGTCCCTACCCAGCTCTACTGAGTAATCCTGCACTGAACTGATCCATGCTGCCCTGCAGCCTTACTGCTTGCTAAGCTAAGACCATGTCTTTTGAAGTGCTTGGGACTCTGTGCTGCAGTGCACTTTAGGCAGAGATGCCCTTTTGTGAGCAAACTGCAGAAAGCTGCAGTGCTGCTACCTTCATCGTTGGTTCTACCTTTGAGAGGTCAGCAGCAAGCTGAAAGCCTAGAGCTCCTCTCATGCTAGTACCACTCATTTCCTATTTTGTCTGCCAATTGCAGTCACTACAAATGAGGATCCAGCAACCTGGGTGTGGTTGTCACTGTTGGTTCTGGCTTTTTCATATGCTTACAGACTGCTGACATGGAAAGCACCTGGTACAATTGCACAGAGCAAAATTTTCAGCTATGTGTCCTGCCTGCATGTGCTTTAAACCCTTGGTGCAACTTGAATGCTGCTCTCTCTCAGACTGTCACAAGGTGAGAGCCAGCCCTAGGAGCTTTTCTCTGGCAGCAGTGTTAGAGTATAATGAGTCTATGTAGCAGCCCCACTCTTCATTTTAGTTGCAGCTGTGAGCACACAGGGACTGGTGAGTGCAGCTGGTGGCTAAGTGGCAGCAGGTATGAATGTCTCCGTGCAACTAGTTTTAATCTTATGCATCTTAAAAGCTGGTAGGATCAACTGGGAAAGTTTAAGAAAGGAATGCACCAGAGAAGAGGTTCTCAGCATTATTCCTACTTAAAGATATAAATAGGTCAAATATTACCATTTTTTGGCAGCAGCCTTACATTCTGTTTGGTCACAGTTAGTAACTTTGCTTGGGGAAAACACCTGCTCCTACTTCACCTCTTGGTTGGTTACAAAACTTCTTTTTTTTGAGTTGTTTGCAAAAGGGCAGCTGGCAGCAGTGAGCTCTGAGCCTCACCTCCTGCTAACCCACACCAGCACCACAGCCCCAGGGCCCGGTCCAGCTCTTCATTCAATCAGAAAATCAGAAGTGGCACCTCTGGACCACTCTATGTTCAAAGCAGTTAGAGAGGCTGTGGGGGCCAAGCACAAACAAAACAGCAGCAAAATGATTTCTTATTAACTTGAATTTCAAAGAAGTCCAAACCAAGCCCTGCTGTGCTCTTGAGGTTTATCTCTAAGTGAAGAACAGATTGTCTAATGCTGTGCCAATAACCACCTTTTTCAGGGCAAGACAGGTCAAGTACATCCTAAAGGTTGACACAACTCTCCTTAGCGCTGCTACAAGTTGGGGCTTTCATGGGTACTTGAATCACCAGACTTTTTCTGAGGATCCTTGTAGCACAGAAAATGCTCTCCTTATTGCAGGAAGCATACATTTAAAGCAAACACAATCTGAAACGATCCTTTGTTTTAAAGCAGCTCCTGCATTTTTTACCTCACTTTCCCTCTATAACTTTTAGAAGACTCTGCCATAAACTAAAATCAAGATAATTATTAATTGAAATCTTTCCATTGCTCAAGTATGAATATGGTAGGTGTGGTATAATTTGCTGTTGCCTCTTGGCCTTTTATGGAAATGACTGATTAACTATTTGTACCTTGTAAAATTGTCACTAATTTGAGCTTAATGGCTTTAATGCATGTTACATTCAGACAGTTTGATGGGATCCAATTGGTGCTGTATTCCTCCCTGCCTGTTAATGACTTTATTCACAGTGCTAGCTTCTATCTGTAGCCTCACTGGCATCACCCCCTTAGCCCTTATTAGCTTTCAGATAAATAGTATTGCATGCTGCCTCCCAAAATGTGTAAATCATCTAAATGGCTGAGAAAGCAAGATGCTGGCTGTACTCAGCAATTTTCTCCTGTGGCTGTAATAGCACTCTTGGGAGCTTATGTTAAATACTACATATGATGTGGTCCCAGTGGGGAACATGGGACCAACAAACACAATGTCAAAAAGAAAGCTCATTTTCTCACTATGTAAGGGGGGCCTCTCTCTTGCCCAAGTTTCTGTGTGTACTTGTAATTCTCCCTGGTGTGGTGCGTTTTAAGGGCACTCATCTACAATTCTGTTGTTGTAGTTCACTCGTTTGGAATTTTCCACTCAGAAATTAGATGGAATTAGGCCCCTTCAGCTGTGGCTGGGCTGTGGCTCCTGGGCACTTCCAACAGCACTGACTGCCCTTTGGATTTAGCAACCACAGCCAGCTGTTGGCTGGGCAGTTGGGATGCTTGGCATTTATGGGAAGCAAATGACTAATCTCACCTGCACTCAGGTGCTCCCTGGGACACTGTTTTGTAAGAGCAACTTGATAGTGTGAGTCACAGCTCCTGGCACACATTTCTTGTTCCTGCACAGAGACTCCAGTCCCACACTGACTCCCTCTCTTCTGCTCCAACACAAACAGCAGACTCAGCTGCTGTTCCAAGTCCTACCAAATTTTTACCTATGTAAAAATGAGACTCAGATTTTGCTGGAGGCTATTTCTAGACTTTGTCTTGTCAGAGGAATAGCTTTAGCACTGTCCTTTGGCACTTACTGTCTATCAATGGGTGGCAGGGCACTGTATTCACCCTTCACTACACATATGAACCTTTTCCAATTGAAAGTTCAAATAGACGAGACCTGATATAATGTTGAAGTTAGCCCTGCTGTGAGCAGGGGGTTAGAACAGGTGCCCTCCAAAGGTCTTATTGCAACATGAATTAAGCTATGATTCTAGCATTTTGGGAAGGACAGGAGTAATAGTGCCTTATAGTGCCTTATATACAGGTGGAAAACTAGTGTAGAGGTGGCTGAAACACCTCTTCCTATAGCACAAACTGTATCAAAGGCAGCCTAGGTTCCAGCTTCCTAATTCTAAACACTCCTTCCCTCTAAATGCAACAATTACCTTGACAAAGGTGAAGTTTATAAACCCTCCACTGAAAGTTATGTTCAGCTCAGAGTGCATTGTCCCACAGCTCCCAGATATGTCTGTCGCATTGGGGTTGACAGCCAGGTACTCCATCCGTTTCTGTGGAGAGAAGAGACATTGCAGGGCTGCTGATGAAGAGCAGAGGGAAAATTTAATAACAAACACACAGAGGTGTATAGCTGCTTGGGGTTTTTTTTTGTTTGTTTGGGTGTTTTTGTTTTGTTTTGTTTTTTCCTTCTTTCTTCCAGACAGGCTCTGTGTGGCTGAATGAACAGGCCAACAGAGGTGGCAGCCTAATTGCTGTCTGCAAGGGTCATTCCCCACTCACAAAGCAGCACAAGCACTTGTCTGACACATCACCGAGTTGTTCCAGTGCATGAAGCTGGCAGAAAATAACAGTTTTCTGCTCAGTCAGTGAACCAATATGGTTCAGAGCAGTGTCAGAGGAGCACCAGTGCTAATTGAAAAAGGGGAAGCAGCGGGAATGTGTGCCTGAAGGCAGAAGAAAGATCAAGACATAGGCAGGCAGGGGTTAGATTGGTTTTGGCATGTGTTGCTCCTCCTATCACCCCGGCCCCCTCATTATGTCCTCCACACTTCATCCCTAGTGCCTCCCAAACCACAATTCAGTCTGAAAGGAGAACTCTGTAGCCCTGAATACAGTTTGGCTCGTTCAGCCTCATCTCAAACACACCTCACTTTTATAATAAATATCTCAGTGTGATGTGGTGAGGTTAGAAATTACGTCCCCTGCCTAGGACTTACTTTTACCAACATTAGATACTCATCCACTGATAGAAATACTCAGATTTCAAACAGGAATATTTGGAATTGTAATGAGGATGTCTTAAGTCATATGAACCCCTGAGCCTGAAAATGTAACCTAGCATACCCGTATTAATGGAGGCTACAAAACCATAAGTCTAAGGGATGTAATCACCATTTTGGTTTTTATGACATCTTTTGCTTAATTATTCACTGTGGAGCACTGCTCTGATCCGGCCTGGTAGTTCCTATGAAATCTCCATGCATCAGCATCAAGAAAACCCACCTCTGAATCCAAGTCTGTGAACTGACAATTTCATGCTTTCATTGCATCTCACAGTGTCAATCCCTTCACTGAAGTAAATTCAGACTTTAACTAGTCTCCCATTCTGGGAAACACAACACTGAAGGCTGACCTACATCCCTGTGGTATTGCTACCACACACATCACTGAAATAAGAAAGCACTTGTACATCCCAGAACATCACCAAACAAGCCAGAGTACAGCAGCTCAGATACTATGGCACAAAAAAGGCCTTAGACTGGTAGCAAACCACTTCTTTTTATCATACAAGCTAACTTCTGAGAACTGCTTTGAAAGGAGAAGGAATTCCTGCTAATGAAGAAACAGTCAGTACAAAGCTCAGCATTGTAGTGCTTCCACCTCACCTTCTGTGTATTTTGAGCCATAAATTGCAAACCCATGACCAATTTGATGCAGGTCCTGGTGCCATTGTAGATGATGTATGTACCCGTGGGGATAGGAGAAGGCTGCGGTGCAAGGGTGGGTCTCACTGCCGTGGTTGTAGGTGGGGTGGTTGTTTGAGTCCCTGGATGAGCAGTTGTTGTGTTGGTCGTGGCTGTGGCTGTTGGATTTTCAGTCACTGTTGTTTGATTTTCTGAGCCTGTAGTGGTCTTTACAGTTTGCATGGTGATGGCTGTAGTATTTATGGCAGCAGCTGTCATTTGTGTATTTGGAGTTGTATGATTGATGGTTGTGTTTGTGGCTGCTGCTGTCATTTCTGTGCTTGCATGTGTTCTGGCTGTCTTGGTTGAGGACATAGAGTGTATGGTTGTTTTCTTCACTGCAGGTGTAACTGTTTCCATTGCCTGGGTTGTAGACTGACCAGCTGCAGTTATGTTGTCTGCTGATGTTGTGGATAACACCATGGCAGATTTCTGGCTGGTCACTTGTGTGGTGGTTGCTCCTTCTTGGGCTGTTGCATGATGGCCTGGTGCTGTTGTTACCTGGTGCTGGTCTGTTGTCTGCACAGTTGTTCTAAGGCTTATGGGTGTTGTTTTAAAAGGGCTTGTGCCTTGATGGGATGAAGAATTATAAAGAGAAAGTGGCTGAACAGAAGTAACCATCTGGTGGAAAGATGTGTTTTCCGGAGACAGTGCAACCCCTAGGGCCACTTTAGCAAAGAAGGAGAAAAATGCTGTGAAGAAACAAATAAGTCAGTAGTCTAGAAGCCTTTACATTTAACATTTCTGTCAATACCCACAACATAAGTGCACTGATTTAGTTACCAAACAGGTGGTATGATTTGAGTTTTCATTTTGCTCCAGTCTCCAGTTAGGACAGTGAAAGCAGACAAGCTGTAGGACTGACTACTTATAATTTTTCACCACTCTCTTGATCTTCACATCTCTAAAGTGGATGCACACTGTCTCCCAGCTGCCCATACAGTGCTTTTACTGCTGAAGAAGCCAGATGATGCTGAAGGTGTGAGCAGACCCTGCACAATCCACAGGAAGCACAAGAATTCCCTTGCAGGCAGTAATATAGCAAGATTTGCTAAAGCAAATTATCAGGGTCTAAGGCAGATGAAGGGGGTGTAACAGGGGAAGGGCTGGTTGGTTACTTACCCGCAAAGCATGGGGAAAGGGAACATTTTGTGTGTGCAAAGGAAGTGAGGCAACTGAATGGTCTTACAGTGATTCACAATAGCCTGGGAAACCAGTGTGGGAGAGAGGGAAATTCCACATATATATTTATGGTTTTGTTGCAGCCATGCCATTTGAACCTTGAAATTCTTCCTCCTGGGAAGTTCCCAAGGGGATGCTCCAAACAAGGAAAGACCAGCTCTGTCAGTGATGGGCTTTCAGCAATGAGAAACAGATTTCAGAGTACAGCATCCCAGGGTGTTTTGGACCACATCTGAAAGTAGTCACAGCACCAAAATGATGCTGCCATCTTATAACATTTACAGAAGCATGTCCCTTGCAGAACTACAAAGGAAACATCTGTCTCCTAAAAGTAAATATCAAAGTGAAGAAGTGGGAAAAGTACTTTGTAGACTAGATGAAGGTCACAGCTCCTCTGCTTGAGTCTTTGATTATGATTGTGCAACAAGACACTGTAAAGACAAGGTCAAGCTAAAATAAATCATAAATCACTGACAGATATGAATTCATTGATGTACATTAATCTTCAGGTGTAGCTAGAGGATTTATGGCCTAAATTATCCTGAGGACAGAGCTGAATTCTCCAGTTTGGAGACAGAAGGGACCTAGAAGTCCAAGACAGTTAATATTCCTAGCAGTATGGCTCCACAGAGGCTACCACAACATGTCTGAGAATTTTCTTGTACATTGGTTCTTCTGAAGAAATTTCTTCTGAATTGGTGTCAAAGGTTTGCAGCAGGCAGCTTGCTGAGATTTGTTAGTATTTTACAATCAATTAAGGCCAGAGGCACAGAGTGGAAATGTCTGAAATCTCCCAAGCTTTTTTTTCCTTTTCTTTTTTTTTAAATCTATTTTCACCCAACATGAGCAGAGATTTGCCACAATATCTGAATTCACAGAATCTCACCACTTTAGGATACTTACAAACCAAATGAGAATAATAAAACCTACTGGGCTTTGGATCAATTTCAAGATTAAAACCAGAGTAATGAGAATAGGTGCATAGATCTGAACCCACAGCACAATTTTCCCTTATAAATGGCTATGATAGAGAAGAACAGAGGTGTAGATATATACTCCATATTCCTAAAATTGTCTGAGTTTCATCTCTCTGCTCTACAGAGTATACTTGGCTGGTATCATCAAAGGATTGCAATTTAATACAGTTGAAAAACCACAAAAATGACAGGACAGATCCCTCTGATTGTGATTTTATCAGAAGGAACCTAAAAAAGTCATAAAAAATATGATACTTTAGTTCATTTTCTCACTCTCCCCTGGACTTTACCACACCTACTGGGAGAGGTGAAAAGCAGATAACTTATCTCCTTCTCTGTGTGCCAGTGGAAAATTAGAGCAGTTGCCATATACCAGCTGTAGGTAGTTGCATCTCAGTGTATTGGCATGACAAAAACAAAAAAGTAGTTGTAGTTTTCACTTTTTTTTTCCCCCAGAACAACCCATCTTTAAATTTACACAAGCCTTCTAGTTAACAGATTGGTTTCTATCACTGACCACATAAGACTTATCTTACAGAGGTGGACAAAAACTATATTTCACTAACATTTGGATGCCACCCATACCTTTTAAATGAAGCTTCATTTTCCCTAAAAGATTGTTTCAACTAAATATTTTTTCATCAGAGAAACATTTAGCTTAACAGGGTTGCTGAGGGGTGAAGCTAGAAATGTCTTTGGGGTGGCCCATGTGTTTACCAGGTGACCTGCTGGACTGCTCATCCAGCCTCCTATGGATCTCCCAAGCATTTTGGAGCTTCTGACAGTGCACAGCCATGCTGCCAAACCTGTTGGCTTAGGCTGCCTTTTCAAAAAGTATCTGGCACATGAGCTCCCAGGTATGGGTAAATCCTGCTCTCTGATTGCATCTGATGGTCTTGGCTTTTCTTGGGTGGCTGTTAGAGATAGTTTGGTAGCCCTGTTGTGTGAAGGGGCAGGTGGGCCCATGGGGCACTCGGCCCACCTTTCAACTAAGGCCTGGAAGGCTTCACCATGGCTCCCTCAGCATCGCCTTTTGGGGAGCCTGGCACAGCTCATCAAAGGAGGCACCTGCACAGCTACCCCCACCACAGTCCTTTCCATGGCTCTGAAAGGAACAGAGGTCACAGAATACAAAAGAATTGCAGCCCTGCATCCCTCTATTAGTCTTTCCCCCCGCAACCCCTCATGAAGCCAGCTCAAAACTTCATGCAACCACCATTCTGCTGGAGGGATGTGTGCTCCCTGTGGTGTAACCTTCCTGGAGCAAGCAGCTGAAATCTCCTCATCTCACCTCAGCTTCAAAGTGATATGAGCACAGAGCTGCATTTCTGCCCAGCAAGTCTCCATGCACACAACACTCCAGAACAAAACTCTCAGAAAAGAGACAGGGAAGCACTCAGAAATTACAGTGCCATGAACTGGCTGTGACATTTGTTAGTCTACTCTCCTATAATGGGTCAGTGAAAAAAACTCTTCCTGTGGATTTTTTTCCCCTTCTTATCTAACCACACATTCATGCTGCTCAGCTGTCCAGCAGGCTTGTTCTGCTTTATGGTGCCCATGAGAAATGCTCATGTTTAGCTGACCGGTTTTATGTGGACACAAAAATCTGACCCAGCTCCTACAGTCACTGAAAACACTCTTACCAGCTCTGGCTGCTTTGGTTTGAGTCTGTGAGGAACTGGAAAAACACCAAGATTTTCTGAGAAGCTTCAGTATTGTCACAGGTTCCCTCCAACATAGCAGCAGTTCCTTAAACTTCCAACCCATCAGATCTTTATCCCTTAAATTCTGTTTAATTCCCAATCTGTACAGAAAGACTTCACTTTGTGGCATTAATAAAACACCATAACAGATCATTAAAAGAATGATCAAAAATGGATAGGGAGCTGAGGAAACAAGTTCTTTCTGGTAAAAATAACCTTGCTGACCACTGAGTTATTTGGGTTACTTCTCTCAGTCTGATCTTCTTCTCCTTTCAAGTATACATTTTGGGGCTACTTCAGCAGACTCTGGCAATGAAGCAGGTGTGGGAAAGCAGAGCAGATGCAGTAGGAACTACTTGTGGTTGAGTCCCTGCGCTATTTCCCTGCTCACTGCACTAGGAGGAGGGACAAGGGTTGTTACCTGTGTGATCCCTGTGTACCGATGGCAAAACACACTGCAGAAATTGATTACCCCATCAGTGAGCTCAAACCTTTAGCCATTACACAGATTAAATCTTGCTCTCTCCTTCTCCACCTGGCAGATTTTGTACTGCCCCAGGTATCGAGGCATGACTTAATTTGCTGGGACATGTCCTTGACCAGGCTGGCTCCACAGATTTTCGCAGAGCAGCATTAAGGATTGAAGGGTGACTTCACTGACCACTGAGATAAGCCCCTGCCTGCCTTCTCCAAATCCCACACCTCACTCTTGCTTTCCTCATCATGCTCTGCATCTTGCAATGCAGACAAATGACTGCTTGTTTCACTCAATTTATTCAGTGAGGTCTGCTCGTCTGGAATTTATTTTTAATTTAAGCAAGCTCAAAAACGTCTGCTTCTGATACTATTTTGAGCTGACTCCATCACACAGCTGTAGTTTATGTCTCTACAGAGTGCAATGGAAAGTACAGAAGGTCTATACCAGCTGCAATTAAATGTAGTTATAGTTATTTCTTAGCATTGAGACTAAAAGCACCTTTAGTGCTAGCAACAAAACTGTTTAAAATTTTCAGTCTGTTAGGTGCTGTCTTGACTGCAGAGAAACAAAACTAGCACAGTCTATCTCATTTTTCTGATAGGAATGATGTTACTCACCACAGGTGAAGCTCAGCAAGGTGAACTGCTGTGTACCCCTCCCCATGGCCAGCTCAGCTGCTAGTTTGAGAGATGTTGCTTCTCACCCTGGAGCATATGGAAAGGAAATCAAGGTTTCCTGGAGACTAAAAAGTTTCACTTGATGCAGGGAGTGCTCAGTCACATGGCTGGAAAGGAGGTGGAGAGAGAGGAAGACTGATGCTTCTCATCTGTAAACTACTGCAGAAGGAAATAAGTGGTGGTTAGGAAAGAAAGTGAAAACAGAAAGGACCATTGGGCTAACTGAGGATAGGCTCTCACTCTGCAGGTGAGATCTGGGGCTCTGCAAAGCCCTGTAAAGCTTCATTCATCTCTTTCCAGTTTAATAACCTGATGCAGCCTGCAGCTGTACCCCAGTGGAGGGTTACAAACTGTAAATGAGTACTTTCCCTGTGTTCTTTAAAAGAGTACTTTCTTTAGGGCCACACTCTTTCTTTTATGTTAAGGCACATAAGGAGAGGTGTGATCTTGAGCCACCTCTGCAGAGCACCTGCTGAAAGTGAGAGAGGGCTGAGCAAATCCCCAAACTGGTTCTGGTGCCAACTGGGGACAGTCAGAAGCCTTTGCCAGCAGCACCATTAGTGTTGCATCCCAGCACACTCCCCAGCAAACAACAATGCTCCACCTATATGGAGCCAAGTGCCTCCTGCAAACTACACCAAGTTGGGACAGGAGCTGCACAGGCAGGTCCCAGCAAGTATAGCTGCCTGCCAGAGGTCTGCAACAGCAGAGCATTATGCCTGCTCACTTGTGAGACTGGATTTCCAGCCCTGGACCATTGCCATGGGGCTGCCTGGTGTGGGGGGAGCAAAGCAAGCCCTACATCTGGGATCTTGTGTGTTCCTAGTTCTTCATTTTCTCATAGCAATATTGCACTGCAGTGACATGATAAGGCCAATGACCTGAAAACTGAAGTGAGGTGAGTGCTTTCTTTGGAGAAATCTGGATACTGGCTGAAACTGCTTCCAGTTATTTTATCCTTTTTATTTGCATTGTGTTTCTACATTCTAATATTTACCTGTTTGCTCTTCCACACTATCCACAATGTGTATTTGGCTCCATAATAAAGCACTGGCAGCCAAAGGTATGCAGGTGTCTTGAGAGTAACTGTAATAAAGCTGTCCTACAACTTCCTTGCCTTATGGCTGCAGCATTAGCATATGCAACTCTAAACTGTCTGTGTGAACCTTTTCACCCTGCTAAGTGTTCCAGAGACTCAGGAGCATGAGTAAGAGAGAATAAAATCACTGTGCCTTTTGTGACATGTGTTGGACAAGTAAAGTTATATTGGACAGATGTGTGGGTTTTGTTTAGCTGCGATGATGTGCCTTTACTGGTACTCATTGATTTTGAACATAAAGCAAGCTCATTTGGTTTCTTACTTCATATAGAGACATCAATCACAAAGTTTTGTACTAGTTATAGTTTTTATAAATTTCAAACAAAGTGTGGTTTTACACAGGTCAGAATGGCCTAATTACAGTAAGTTCATTTGCACACTTTTTTCTTGTAATAAATTAATACATTCTGGCTTGACTGGAAAAAAAGGACAGGTGAATCTGTGCTCTTTCCCTGTCTGATTATCTCTCATCAGTCACAATATACAAATACATCATTATCAATACCATGGAAATATGTAAGAAAAACAAACTGTACCAATTCTCAGCTGGGGAGAGGAAATCTTAGCAGCTATTTCAGCTCCAGCTGCAAGAAGAAATACACAATTTGGTCTTTTTTCCTCTTATATATCTCTAATCATATATATATTTGAAGTTAGGCTTTGAGTATTTTTGGAAAGGAAGCACATGGCCATTCTCATACCCAATCCTGTTTAAATCTCAAGACTCTATGAAACCTGTGGATGATAAAATGGCTTTTCATCACATACACAACCAGAATAAGACACACACACAGAGCTTTGTTGTCACTAGCAAGAAAAGCCAGTGTTCAGACGTGGTTTGTCCACAGTCGTTTATGATCCAAGACAACGACCACTGGCCTGATTCCCCATCCAGTGGGGTTAGATGTGCGAGAAGTAGAGGATCAGGCCTGATTACATTTTAGCCTGTTTACTAAAAACAAGACTTGCATATCATGGCAACTACCTGTCTATCTGTTTGTCATTAGTGCCAGTAAGGAAGGAGTCTGTTGCCTGACTACACCTGACTGAGTAAAGGGCAGAGTTTTGAAGATGAAGTTTCTGCAGGTTTGACAGAAGATGGCAGCAGAAGAGAGGGATGAGATCCAAGTCAAAACCTCAGCCTGGAGGACAGGTCTCACTAGTCTAGACCCCCAGAGAGCAGCCAGGCAGCTGCCACAGACTCACTGGTCAAGCAGCAAGGGCACAATATTCAACCACAAGTGCTGCTCAGCACAGATTTACCTTGGACCTTATCTCTTCTACAACTGTAATGTCAATCATTACTTTCCAATGACTTTCTGATCACTATATCACCAAACAACATTGAAATGAAATCCATAATTGAAAATATTATTTTTAGGTCCATCTATCTGAAAATGATGGTATCATACACAATAAGTACACCTTAACATACACATTCATCTTGCTGGACCTTACCAAAACATATTCTAAATTGTATATGGAGAGTCATTCCCTTAATTATCACCTTGCTTGACAGAAGTACACTAATTAAAGGACTAACTTGCCTACTATTAAATTAAAAAAAAAGAAAAAAGTCATCCAACCCCAGTTTGTCTTGTCAGCAAAGTCAGAAGGTTACCTCTTGTTGGCTGCTTTCAGACTTGTCAGCAGCCTGCTCTGTCCTTGAACTTCATTCTTTAAAGAAGCAAACCCAGCAATGTGGCATTGTCTCACTGACACTTGCCTCACAGGCATCAACCAGGCAAAGCACTGGAACAGGCTGCCCAGAGAGTTTGTGGAGTCTCCTCTGGAGAAATTCCAAACCTGCTTGGATGTGATCCTGTGCAACCTGTTCTAGGTGAACCTGATTTAGCAGGGGAGCTGGAGTAGATGATCTCCAGAGAGATCTTCCAACCCCTAATATTCTCTGATTCTGTGAAAAGGCCTCAGTTAGTCCCCTGCAGCAGCTGCAGTGGTTGCAGTGTGGTCCGAGTTTGGAACGTGAACACAGAAACAAGCAGAAGCCTTTGGCTGACCAGCACTGCAGGAAGGTTAAGACACACTTGATGGTTATGTGCTCCCTGCTCAAGTTCAGTAGTGTCTGAGGACAGCTGTGATACTGTCAGCTCCCAAAGACACTGAGACCAGAGTGCTGTACTACTGCTGAACACAGCCTCAGGGCCATTGCCATCCTCAGGGCATTCATGGTGCAGAAGTGACTCAAACTTTGGTCCAACAGAATAAACCATGAGATTTTGAAACAAAAAAATAACATTTAAAAAAATTGTTTTCAAAAGCAAAGCAAGGAGAAGAATTGTTATAATCCAGCCCATGCCTCTGCTGTTGTCATGACAAGACAGTGAGCTAGGAGAGAAGAGACACTTCTGCAGCAGTCCTTTTCCCTGCCCCACAGGATGCCACCACTGACACTCCTGGAGGGCATTGCAAAACATATGGGGTTGAATGCTTTGCTCTCCCTGGAGGATCCCTGGTTTTTGCATACATAGCATCAGAATTCAACACATGGGAAATCCAATAGCTCCTGTTTTACAGGAAGATACTGAGGCGCCAGGGGACTTAGGACTCGCACACTGCCCTGCACACAGCAGCTAAAGGAAGTAGACTGACAATACCTGATTTTCCATCTCCAGTCCAAACAGACTTTCCTCTGCCCTTTCACCATTAGAATGAGATGCCTCCAAAGAAACTCCAAAGTGCAGGTTTGCATTTTCTGTCAGCAATATCATAACTCCTAGTTTTGGCAGTTTCATATACCCAGGGTAACCTTTCCCTATCTTTCTCTCTCTCTCTCACACACACACAGACCATCTTACTGTATTTATTAATGTGCAATCAAAGCTCCCCACCACTTTCCTCTCCTATACACGGGGCAGGAGCAGACAGAAGCACTGGTATGAGGCCATGCAAAATAACTGAAAGTAATATAGACAGAGAAATGAAATAATTTTAGGAAGGAGATAAAATAATTGCACTACAAGAATCATCACTGCATATTTCATTAAGGGATTGAAAGAAGTCAGTTTTTCCCTCAAGATGCTCATAACTGCAGCAGACTAACAGGATTCATGTTCCTGAGAGCCTATGTGTCATATTTAAGGTAAATGGCCAGCACAAAACAGATAACCTCTTATGTCTGTAGGACAAAGTTAACTTCCAAAAGGTATAGAACTCCAAGGTGCTACAGTCATGAACAGAAAATGTTCACAGAGTTTAGATAGTGAGGGTTAGAAGAACCATGGGAATGAACCACCACAGTGCAACTCATAACTAAACAAAAAGCCTTCACAGGCAAACAAAACCTGAATAAGCCTTTACCTACTCCAAAGCTTTTTCCTGAACAGGACTATCTGCTTCACAGCTATCCTGAGTCACACACTAAGATATTTACAATGCCAGCCTCCATTGAGACACAAAACAAAACAGGCAGGTCCCTGTAAAGACGATAGCAGAAACGATACAAACTCCTGCTATTTTGCTCAGAGGCTCATTTACTGAAGAGTGGGGTTTGGTTTTGCTTCATCTCCATTTTTAGTGCTTTTGTCCCCTTTGTTATTTACATAGAGCACCACTAGTCTCAGAGTTAAACAAACAATTCCTAACAGTGAAAGCCAATCACTCACTCTTGAGCTTCCAGGGTCATTTCTACCAGGCTGATCTTTGCCTGTTTGCCACCCTTAGTCAATACTTACCTTTACTAAAATATTAGCAGCTTTTGTGGGACCTAAGACCCAATTACCTTCAAAATGCCTTCATGCCTTAACAGCTGTTCTCAATGAGCTTGTACAGGAATAATAACACCTGTAGTCACTTTACATTACATATTACATCCTTATGTGGCAGAGATTTGGTACAGTCCTTTAATCAAATGTCCTGGAAAGAAGTACTTAACACCACCAATTTATCCACTCATTGGAGCATCTAATGCTCACTGCCTATTTGCAACATATATACCAAATGGTGGATGAAATGTATCTACTCCATAGCCCAGCACAGAAAGAAAGCATGCAGTCTACTCAAACATATGACATTAAATGGTATTCAGTTGAATTGTCGGCACCAAATGCAAAGGATTGTGACCCAGCAACCACAGACTGCAGAGGGGCAGAGGAATGACTTATATTGTAAAGAGAGTTCAAAATATTCTTTGTCACAGTAGCTGTCACACATCTTTGCTTTCCTGCTAAGCCCTGCACTTCTGCCTGATAGCAGGAGGTGCCATCTGCATCATTCAAACATGATGTTGTCTGCAGCAGGTCGGTCACTGTGCCATTACAAAAATAGTCACATCATTGCTGTGTGAAACCTCTCTGATGGTCCAAGTCAGAAGTTTCCTTTTCACAGTCACCCTAAAATGGGATATTTTTGGTGTTGACCAACAGCAAAAAGGGCACATTTGTGATGTACCAGCTGGAATTGAGGTGGACAAGGAAGGCACAGCCAGAGGCAAGCAAATGGAAAAACCTCCAGGTGACCCTATGGTAGAGCAAGAACTTGTAACCATGCATGTGTCCCTCTGCAGTCACTTGGTGTTCAAGCAAAGTTGTCAAAAGGTGTGTGCATAGAAACTCTTCAGCTCTGCTGTCGACCTAATTTAGGCCACATCTTCTGAGACAATTTGATAATCTATTGAGAAGCATTTTTCACCTCTAATACTGATGGTGGATTTTGGTGCTTTCTGGATGTTTAATGCTTCTTTCAAGTTTGTTTTTCCCAGCTTGCCAGGTGGACAGCACAGTTCTCATCTGTTCATGCTTACAAAGTTCTAGTGAATTATGAACCTCAGAGCTTGTGAGAAAGGCAACTTTGATCCAGTGTCCACCCAAAATAAACAGAGATGGATAAGGTCCTGAGGAAGGCTGGTCCTGCTGTTCAGCTGCCAGCCTTCTGTTCTGCTGGGAAGCTTTTGGCCACCTCACTCTCCTTGGTGTCTGACTCTACTGAGGCTGTGCTGCAGGAATCGTTGTACATGTCTGAAAAGGAGGACATGGGCATTGTCACTACAACACCTCTAAAGGCTTTCCCATCTACAGTCTTGAGGTTCATTGTTAAAAGCCTGAAATAAAATAAAAAATAAACAATCATAATTCTACTGCTTTCCTAATTCCTTCACTAAAGGCAAGGGAAGCTCTTTTGGCATGTAACTAACTTCAATTTGTCTGTGACTTTATTTTTGTTTTGAAGCATTAGACAGGACAAAAAAATGAGAGCCATAGGTAGACAGTGAGGGTGGAGACAGTTGACCTCCTGTGGAGGTGAAGGAGTAGCAATCACCACTACCCTATCCTGGTTGACTTTCAAAATAGTTCTTCTCCACTTTATACTCACACACACCCAAAAAAAATATTCAAAAGGAACTAGCAGCTCAGAATAAAATTCTGGTAGCTTTCTATCACACATCCCCAGGGAATGGCTGTGCCAGATTTTGCTCTCTTCTGTAATCAGATGTAGGGATAGGCAAAAATTAATCTACAGTTGTAAACCTTTGATCTGCAGAGTTGCTGAGATTCAGCTTTTCCAGTGCAAGATGTTTGTGAGTTAGGTAAGAACCAAAGCTGAAGAAAGGATGACTTCCAGTGATGATTTGGCTGAAATCTCACCAGAGCAGCCCTTTCTCCAGTCTTTGGAGCCAAGAGTGAAATGTGATGGAAGCAGTAATGGTTTATGAGTTTTTAATGTTTTCAAACCCAAACCAGAACCACAACCCGGTGCTGATCTAAATCCAGATGCTACACCTGTGTCAGGATGAAAGCTATCCTGCAGTTACAACATATCCTGCCACATGACACACTTGGGTTAGCTATAACGTAGCCAGCTTGGGTCCTGGTAGCCACAGAAGTTCGGTGGGAAATTCAGTTCTGCCCAGTAGAGGCAAAACAATTAAACCATGCCAAGATAAGCTGCTCTGCCTAACTACTTCTGACACCCACACCACCAAATTTTAGGCTAGCTCAGCTCCATCACCAGAGAGTGCAGCAGAGACATCACTCTGGCCGAGCACTTGAATACAGAAAATACACTGTTTATCACATCCTTTTTTAGTGGGGGGAGGGAGGAAGAAGGAAAAAGACAAACACATTTTCTCTATTACCTGTATTGCTGTTCTTAATTATGTTGCTACTGTCCCCCTCTGCTGGCTGCAATATACTGGAAGGAACCCAGTCACTTTTCTCAGAGACCAGTTTCTTCACTAACCTGAAATTCAGAGAAGAGTCAGTGAGTTTCTCAACATTCCCTCTCCCTGGGCTGTTTCTTAGAAATGTTAGTCTGCTATTTCCTAAACCAAGGAAGAAGGCAGAGGATTCTGGGCAGTCCTGCAGGCAGCTGGTGACAAAGTTTCAGCAGTCTCAGATGGTGACCCAGTATCCCAGAACAAGCTCACTTGCAAGCAAGCAACAAGGAAGCAGTGGCCCTAGCCTCTGTTTAAGAACTTGGGCCAAATTCAAGAGGTGAAAAAATAAATCTTTCGTATTTTCCATCCCCTTGTTGTAAATAGCACTCAGGGTAGATGGGTTTAGTTCACTTCCCACCTGCTTCATCCCAGAGGACTTGCTGTCATCCCAGTTGCATGTCAGTTCTGAGTGAAAGGTCTGACTGCATGGGCACTTCAAGAGGATCACAGAGTCATTGAGGTTGGAAAAGACCTCTAAGATCATCGAGTCCAACCCTCAACCTATTACCATCATAAAACTAAACCATGTGACCAAGTGCCACATCAACAAGTCTTCTGAATACCTCCTGGGAAGGTTTCTCCACCACCTGCCTGGGCAGCCTGTTCCAGTGCCAGCCACCCTTTCTGTGAATAAAATTTTTCCTAACATCCAATCTAAACCTCCCTTGCCACAATTCGAAGCCACTACCTCTTGTCCTATCAGTATTACCTGGGGGACATGACTGACTCGCACCTGGCAACAACCTCCTTTCTGGTAGTTGTAGAGAGCAATAAGGTCTCCCCTAAGCCTCCTCTTCACTAGACTAAACAATCCCAATTCCTTAAACTGCTCCTCGGAAAGAGCTATTCTCCAAACCCTTCACCAGCTTCATTGCCCTTCTCTGAACACACTCCAGCACCTTAATGTATTTCCTATAGTGAGGGGTCCAAAACTGAACACAATACTCAAGATGTGGCCTCACTTGCTAGTCACAGTATTCCTGGTACAGGCCGGGATGCTGCTGGCCTTCTTGGCCACAATCCTGGCTTATATTCAATCTGCAGTCAACCAGCACTCCCAGGTTCTTCTCTGCCAGGCAGTTCTCCAGCCACTCATCCCCCAGCCTATAGCACTGCATCAGATGTTCTTCCTCCAAATAACCCATGGAAGGAGAATTCAGACGTCCAGCTAGGTCTGTTCCTAACACTCACTTGTCAGCAAGCAAGAATAAATACTCTAAAATGTATGTGAGCTCAAGGGGCCATATTCATTCCACTGTCAAATATGTTTTAGAAGTCTTTGGGGCTAAAATGCTCTCTGGTTCTCTGCTGCCGCTCAGTGGAAGGCATGAGGATTTTACTGATGTAACATACGGGAGGGAGCTGCTTTTGGCAGTTGCTCTTCTAGCTAAAAGGCATTAAAAGCCAAATATTCCCCTCCATTTCCTTTATGCAAACTTCTGTCCTCTTAAGCCTCATGTCACAAGCATTGGGGAGTATTCCAACCAGGTGGAATTAAACAAAGCTGCTTGTGTGTTCGTGCCTCCCACTACCTCTTTCACGTTTTGGTCAATGGGGTGAGCAGAGTTGGGCTGATTTTGAAAAGGCTTTGACATTCTTCTGAATATCTTCCATCTTTTCCAGGAAGTTATGGCCGTTTCTATCTGTCAAATTCTGTCTCTGCTGTACTTACCACTGACCATTCTCTCCTTCCTGCACAAACTGCACTAAATCTCCATCCTCAAGTGTGAGAGAATCCGGGAAACAGCTGTCAAAACTGCCTTCTACCCGAAAAAGGTTGGTCCCCTAAAATGAATGAAACAAAGCACCAGCAATACAGTCACTGTGGGTGAAAGAACACCATGCAAGAGTGAGTTGAGTATAATACTGAACTATACTGTGCAACAAAGAGTAAGTTTGGTTAAATACTGAATTAGGCATTTCAAGCTGTCAGAAACTCCTTCTGTAGGGAACTGTGTCACTTTTGGTCCCCTTTTATTATGCCCAGTTTAAATATTATTCAAACTCAGGGCAGATCTGTGCTGTACACTCAGGCTTTAGAATTAACCATCCAGCCATTATTCCAATACAGAAAATAGGGTTTACAAGCTTAAGTTGTTTGGAAAAGTCTGAAATTACTTTCTTAAAGGCTCAGAGTTTCTGCTCACTTCTGTAACAGGTAAAGGTACAGCTTATGATAAGGGTGCCTTTCTATGGTTGCGATACTGATGAACAAAATAGTCTTGGACTAATCTCCCAACACCCCAGATCACATTCCCATCTTTCATATTCTCACACACCCATGAACTCAAGGCTGGCATCAACTCAAGGCTGGCATGAACTCAAACTTTGCAGGTTAAATTGTGATCTTCAGAGAAGAGGAGGATGCACAGTGTAATTTGAAAAAAGAATTACATTGTTAGGGTTGGTCTCTTCCTCCAAGTCAGAAGAATTGGAGAGTTCATCTGTGCTGGAGGGGATGGCTTCAAAATCTTCAAATGTGTCTAGAGATGGCATTTGCTTGCTAGGCCAACCTTTGCAAAGAAGATAAACAAAGAGAGTTAGCTATCAGTCACCATTCTCTTTCAGTCCTTTAAAAAGAAATGTCTCAAGTTCACTTCCCACTATTCTACTTGCTAGATTTCTTACACCTTTTTACAGCTCATTCCCCAATTTTGCCATAAAAATTACACTGCAGCCATTATTCTGTCTCTAAAAACATGTACCACTTGCTGTCATTTGTGGGAGGGCAGACTGTGTGGCCAGTCTGCATGCCCATCAATACCTCCAGCGTCTAGCATTGCTAAATCTCTTCAGTTCAGGAAGTACAAAAAGCAAAGATCAGGAGTATTTCTGCAGAGCAAGTACTGTAACAAATTATAACTTTTGCCGATGTGATTTTCAAAAGTCCATGCTCATTCAGTTTCCAGCTCACCTCCACATGTTTACCTATAAATTGAAGTCCAAAGCCATTGAATTTTTGCTTACTTCTTATCTCCGTCACACCCCAAGATGATATTACTACCTTAGCCACTTTCAAGACCATACCCTGGAGCAGGCTGGAAGTGTAGGGAGGGGACAGAGTAAATAACAAGGCACAAAGACAACCAGACCTTAGCGGTAGGTAGGGAAGATCTCATTAATATTTCTGCTGTTAGCAGTTTTATTGCATGATTTGCACCCAAAACCACCCCAGCCCAGTAGAAAGGTCTAAATGAGAGATTTCCAGCTGAAGCACAACAGCTGGTCTCTTTAGCTACAAAGGCATGCCCAGATGATGTGTCCTGAGGAAATTCAGGCTGAGATGCCTGCCTGAGGCTCCCATGTTGGAAAAGTAATTCAGCCTCCTCTGGTGGTAGTAATAATCTACACTTTCCTTCACACTTGCTGTCCCTTTTCTCACAGGGATGACTACAGTCCAGCCAGGAGGAAACAGACCTTGCATCTACCAAGGGATTCTGCAGCCGTGACAGACAGAAGCTGAACGGAGCCAGCCAAATCCCCACGTGCCTCCCTGCTCATGCAGTGGGACTATGCATAACCCAGCACTCACCACCCACAGCAAAACCTGGCATGAGACAATACAATATCCAAGTCGGACAGTTCAGGCAGTAAAGAGAAAAGCAACCTGATCTAGGAGAAACAGGTTTGTAATTAACGATAATTGATTTATTTAACCCCTCCCCGTGCACGTTCTCTCTGCTACAGGCACCGGTTGGCCTAACACGTGGTCGTGCAGCTACGCAGCTCCTCCTCCTCCTCCCCCCACTAGGGGCTGTGACTACCTCAACCGCTGCAATTCAGTTACAAGAGAGACGATCACCTCCTCCCACCAGAGCAGCATCCCCAGTTATAACCCTGAAGGGATGGTTGGGTCATCCACACTTTACAAGGTGTAAACTAGCCTCTGAAGTGGCATTCCTGTGTCGGATTGCAAGTGTTCCTGCCAAGGTCTATACCAACAGAGTTTAGAGACGGAAGAGACAATTTCAGTTACAGACCATGCAGCAGATACAACTGGACCCTATATTCTGTATCAGTTGAACCGCACCAGCAATGTACTAGCAACTGTCTAAATGTAAAAGAATACATTTATGCTAATTAGCTTCAAACTGCTACAGTAATTTTAGTTCAAGTTCACAGGTTGGGCTACAAACACCAAAAGAAAAAAGATATTCCCCTTAGACAAAGCTTCAGTAGTCTTCTGCCCCTGTCATTTGCAGAAAGCATCCAAGGCCAAACCCTAAACAGCAAAGGTTCCTTACAAGCACATCCATCAGCTTTCCTTTTCCATACAAATTATTATTTTAATTTCATAGACTAAGAAATAGCCTAAGTTTTACATACTTAATTCAAGCTATAAAACAACACAGATCACATTCTGAGCTCTTTGATATCAAATAAAAGAATTATTTTAAGCTCTGCCTGACCTACAGAAAACCACAATCTAGGACATTGTTTCTAGTGATCCAAGCTCATTCTCTCATTAATGTACATTAAAAGAGAAAACTCTCTTTATGTTAAGAAGAGTAAATATTATCATAAATTTATATTATACTCTCAGATTAACATAATCAATGCTTTAATTTTGTTTACCTGTCTGTGAAGCAGATCTAGGTACAGATCTCGTGGTAGAACCAGTATTACATTGAGTCTGGGCCAATATGGTGTTCTCAAAAGCATCTGTGACAGGAAGTACAATTTGTGTCTTCAAGGCGAAATAGTGACCAGACAACCAGTACAAAGTGAATTCCTGTATCACCTCTGCAACTGGTAATCTTTTTAACAAACAGGTGGACTAGGGTCCAACATAAAGGAAGAGGAGACACATGACCAGCACAAATGAGTGAAAAGACAGCAGCATTTCACAGACAAACTAAGACTGAGGAAAAAGAACAGCCAAATGAATCAAACAGAAATAGTGATCTTAATTAAGGAAAATGATTGCTGTGTGAAAAGTGCAGGGTTTTATTTCACCACAGCTTCCTTACACTTTTTAAACATATTTTACTTGCAGCATTTCATATCATTCTACAGGTGTTGCTACATGGTTTTAATGCTCATCCATACAACAGTGGAAGGGGACCAGGAGGCTTTTCTTCCCAGCTAGAAATGAATGATTTCACTCTTGATGAATGCAGTGCAATTTTGTGGCAGAAGTTTTTAGCTAACAACATCAAATCCTTTGTGTTTTTAACTCTGTCAGAGCCCTGATAATAGCAGCAATATCTTCTGGTAAAGGTATGATAATGTTTCTTGTTTCCTACTTAGAAAAACTCTGGTGAGGGACATTGTGTAGCAGGACCACGTTTATAACCAGTGAGGATCAACTCAGCTCTAGCCTGCAGGTAATACTTGCACCTTGAAATACCCTCTACCTCTGCAGCCACATGCTGTGCTGAGATCAAGTATCTGCCAGTGAGGAAAGAGAGGTATAAACACTACAGTTTGGGAAACTCTGGTGTTGGGTGCCAGGGTGATTCCAAACATAGTGCCAAGTTTCAGTGGCAAAAAGGAATGTTCTGCACACAGCAGAATTAGTATTTCCTCTGCTGGCTCTGAATTGTTTTTTCCAAACTCTCTGTTTCAGTCTCCTCTTCTGCTGGAAATGACATAGAAGAGAGTTCTGATATGTCCCTGGTTCCATCACTGACCTGGCCCCCTGCCCTTTCTACCAAGGTTTTGTGCAGATCAACAGAATCCTAAGAGGATTCCTCAGTCCACATCTCTCTCCTCCCTGTCCTGCAGAAGGGGTACCTGACTGCTTGTGCTCCATGAAGCAAAATGATCTGGCAAACTCTCACAAAAAGGGGAAAGCTGACAATGGAAGCTAGTGGGCTTCCAGTGGCTGAGGAATTAACTTCCAAGTTTCTCTCTTTGGTATTGTTTATTAAACAGTAATTGATTAATCTGCTGCAATAAATAGGTGTAAATTCTGCTTAATTGAAATGAAACACTGCAGCTTAAATGGATATTAATACACAGCCTAGCCTCTTCTGTACTCTTCATGCAAATGGCTCCTGCTCCTCTTATTAGGTAGAGACAAGGGAAGAGGGATGCAAGCGGCCAGACTGCAGGTGAAGGTGAAAAGAAGCCTCTTGGTTCCCTGCTGCTGCACTCTATGGAGCAAGGTAGAAGCCAGGCAGAAAATCCAGATCTAGATCACAGTCTAAAGCATTGTTTCCAAAACAGGCAGAGAATTTAGGCATCAATTTAGGCTCACCCCTAGGTGAAAGTCAGTAAATACAACATGAGTGCAGGGGACAGGTGAGGAAGTGACAAGCTGTGTTTATCACAGTTAAACAGATAAACTGACACCAAACCCCTAATGGACTCCAAAGTTGTCTGCCAGCAGTGATGGCATGTGAATTCAGTGAATAGTATCAAAAGATTGCCAAACAGGTTTTCATGCAGAATGGCAATACTCATACCTTCAAACCCCAGGGGAGTTGGGTCACTCTTTATTTCATGTCTCTTGACTTTAACTGCAGGAACAAGGGGACCTGTGTGAAGTTGGCAGAGTCACAAGGCTGTAAATATTGGTAAAGGACAAACTTGCTTTCCTGTTACCTGGAAACACTACCTGTCTAACGCTTTGTTTCACCCAGAAAAATTACCAGTCCATAAATTCTAGGTGGTGGAGATAAACACTTCTGTGATGTGGATAGGAAACAGATTTCTTTTCAAAAAGACATGAGCACACAGTAAATGTATCTGCTTCCAATCAGGTTTCCCAGATGTTTTCTCTCACTCTTGTCCAGGAGACGGCGCTAATACGGGCAGACTCAGTCTCAGCTCGCTGTCCATGAGGCTGGCAGGGAAGAGCCCAGAAAAGCCAGCACTTATGGCCCACAGAACTGGCAAGCATCCATCACAGGTCCATATACAGTGCTTTTCCTGTGTCCTGACTCCATACGTGGAGGACTGGTGATGTGATGGAGCTGCAATGCTAGCAGTATCAGCATGCTGCAGTATGCAGTAGCATTAAATGTGATGATCTAAAACCCTGCCTAGACCTGCATTTGGCTGGTGCTGAGACATGACTCAGGCTTCAGTTCTTTTGTCATCTGAAATATTTTCTTAAAGTAGATGCTATAAATAAAATGTTTAATTGAAAAGTATTGCTTTTGGGGTTTAGCTTTTCAAATAACCACAAAAGAAGTTTTTTCAGCATTCCAAGAAATTGCCAAGTCTTGTCATGGCAGACAGGGTCCTGGGACAGGATGTTTTTATATGAAACTGTAACATGGTTTGAATTTCATTGTAATTCACACACACTCTTTGATAAAGCACGCTAAAGAACAACCCTTGCTTGCCCATGCTCTTTGTACAGTAAGTGTTTCCTTCTGTTCTCCAGCTTTGGAAATAAATGTTAGGAAATAATTCAGTTGTCCTGTAACTCAGTAACTGATCATATGTTTCTGAAGTTGTTGCCAAGGACAGAAAGCTGTAAGAACTCTGTGCTATATCCATCAGTTCCATGGGGTGATGTTTCAGTGTTATGGTCTAAGGAGGCTGGCAAAGAAACATTTGTAGGTAGCAGTAATATCACTTCCTTCCTCTGCCAATAACCCTAGCTACACTCTCATTTCATGACAGCCTCATTGCACAGTCAAGGATAAGGTTCATATCCTTCACAACAATTTAGAATGAACTAAATACTGTGCAACCTTCTTCCTGACAGGTATATAGCAAAGATTTTCATACAAATTAGTTCAGCAGTATTTCCTTCTATTTTGGTTTGTGAATTGCCATGCAAATGTTAAACTTGCAAAACGGTTTCTCCACCTCATTCCAGGAGCTGCCAAGAGAGTATATTCAGAGTTAAGGTAAGACCATATGTTCCGTCCTCAAAAGTAACTCTGACATGGAGGCAGGCACAGTTGCTTACAATTCTACTGATGTTCAACACAACCAGCTTGTCCAAATGCATGGGTTGCTTTTAAGTTTAACTTTAGGCAGTAATGCAGTAACTTCAAGTAAATTTGGTAAAAGTGCCTTTTCTCAAAAAAATTGCAGCTCAAAAATAAAACTTTCTTAAATTCCTACACAAATTGCAGCATTGAGTGCATTCTGTGCACCTAACTCCCTTACACATCTACAAATTTCCTTTCAAATATAATTTATAATCATAACTGTAGTTATGCTAAATACACTTTAAACTGGCATCTACTGCTGCTCCATCTTTGGCTTGATTTCAGGCTCTCTTACCACCTGATGTCTGCTAAGCACTGAGGAGATTATCTCCTTGAAAGCAAAAATCCTAAACAGCTTTAAGGAAACAGAAATAATTTCTATTGAATTTCAGTTAATCCAAACCAGGGAGAAGTTGGAAACCCAACCCCATATCAGCCAAAAATTAATCCAGTTTCCATGGAAACCAGCACCACTCTGTGAAGCTTGAAGAGTCACTATATATGCTGACTGCACACCTTAATGCACATTCAAAATGTCTCAGCCTCCCTCCCTGCAGGTGTTATACTGGTCCTGACTCTTCTTCTCCTGGAATTTCCTGTACTTATAAAAATTAAGCCTGATGTACTCACTCTGAACAGCATTTGGCAGTAAATGCATCAGTCAGCAGGAAGGGAGAGGGGAAGCTAAGCAAGCAGCGTGACAGTACCTTTGGTCACAGCAGAAGCATTGCCTGTGGTGCTGATGGAAGAGGCTAGGGAAAAGCGGCGGGTAACTTCTCTGTCCTTAGATTCTGCATCTGGGAGAACAGACAGGCAATGCAGGGTAGGATTAGAGGTTTAATAAGCACTGAGGGTAAAAGATGCCCAAAGCAAAGCAGCAGCTGGAAAAGGGTAGATCAAAGGTAGGTTGCTCCTCTAAAACAGTCAGGAAAAACACCCTCAACAGGGCGAAAAGCACAACAGAGATTTGATATGAACATGTTTTCAAAGCAATTCCAATTGCAGCAATTGTAATGCTTCAGAAAGGAGACTTATGCCAATTAATATTTTCACAACCAACTAATGTCCAAGTACAGCTACAAAACACAGAGATGAGCATGATGGTTAGAATGGTGTGTGTCTACAGATGAAGTTTGGATTATTTTAGACACTATACTGCTTGTTCTGTGATGACTGACCCGAAATACACTGAAAACCAAACATGAATGATTTGGAGTTCACATTTGTCATTTCCAGATGTTAGCTGTGTGAATGCCTGAAGGTGTTCTGTGAGCCTTCATCCATACCAGTGCAAATCAGCTCGGTGGAAGTGAAGGCAACAGCTCTTTTGTTTGTTTACTCTAATTAGGATCATGCCTTTTCTCAAAGTCTGCTCAGGAGTGAAGACAACTTTCCCATAATTCACTATGAGATGCAAGTAGCATTTTTGACTCAAAATATTTCATAAACATCTCAGAACTATAAATGGACTAACTGTTGGCTAGCTTCAGAGAGCACATGATGTTTGAAAACACATCAGGGTCATTATGCAGCTCTTAAGAGATGGTGTCTGCACATCTACAAGCACATCAGAACACTTTGTGCACCAACCAGCTACAGCAGCACCACTCAGGAGAAAAAGTTGCTTGCTTATAAATATTTCAGGATTAACTTTTTAGACTCTTCTGCTGAAAACACTCCAAATGAGCTGAATTATTCAAGTGAATGTTTCCATTTAGACATGAGTAAAGCTATTCATATGCTTCCTATCTTAGTTTCAATGAGACACATGAACACTTAAATCCACCAGGAAACAATATCAATTGAAAATGGTATAGAAATGGCTTTAAATATTCTGTTCAAAGTTTTCAGATTTGTCAAAAAGTATTTGTGATTTTCATGTTATGATTTTTAAAACTATCAAAGAAATTTATTTAATAATTAAAGAGTTGTTTCTATTTTCACTGAAAAATTTCTCAGGATAGATGAAGAGTTATTTCACACATGTTTATATGCTTTGCTGAATCTTAGCCCAGATCATAGGATCGTACGATTGTCAGAGTTGGAAGGGACCTCAAAGATCATCCAGTTCCAACCCCCCTGCCTGGCATGGACACCATCCACTAGATCAGGTTACCCAGTGCCCCATGAAGCCTTTGTCTTAAAAGCTTCCAGGGATGAGGCTTCCACAACCTCTCTGGGCAACCTGTTCTCCTAGATAATGCCAGTTACTCAGAGAGACTTTTTTATTCCAATTCTCTTCTTCCTATTATAATGTCTATCTTCTCCTCTCTCATTTATTTTTTTTTCCATAGTTAAGTGGCATAGAGCATGGGAGTAAAATAAGTTTCAGGTGATTTTTCTGTTTCAGAATTAAATAACCTGTGCAGAACTATACTACTGTGAAGATTTTCTGGCCAGGGATCTTAAAATCCTCTCATTTCTCATCTTCACATTTTCTTATTTTAATGTTCAGTCACATAGTGTTTCCTTCCCCCTCCCCCCCCCNTTCCAGTGGAGCAGAAATAAAAGTAGCTGGTTGAACCACCATTCCTATAGTATTTTATTATGCCAGAACATCAGGAAACCATACTAGCTCCTTAGAATCTCAGTGCAATTTTAACTGTAGATAGACTACTGTAAAAAGACTGCATCTGCCAATGCACTTCCTTACCAATTTACTCAAAGCACATATATTCAAGTAGTCATATTCACATCTCCTAGAAGGCTGAAGTAAAATGAGAGGTTCAACTCTGCTTTTAGGGATAATTACAATGGAGTGACTCCACTTTTAGGTTGCTGCTACTGCCCTTATTAAAATGCAAAGATGATTTTGCTTCACAGTTATGGTGTTGGGCTACATTTATACAACATCATGCAGCTCTTTGAGACCCTGTACCAAGCCCAAGGAATACAAGCTTGGCCTTGCAAACCTAGACAGCTAATGCTGACCCAAGGCTGGGGTGTAAGCAGAGTGCTACGAGTGCAGTGTTCACACACTTTGGTGCCAGTTGTGGTATGGATGCTCTGGGGGTCTCTGCACTGATGGAGTGCAGAATGGTAAAGCTGCTCCTCCAGATATCAGCATTTCTTTAGCCAAAACATCAAGGTGCTTATATACAATGTTTTCTGACCCATCATATCCAACCTGGGCAGACATTTCAGCAGTGCTTTGAGTGTCCATGCTCCACTGCCAGTGGATATCCATCAGGCAATCTTGGTTTCCCCCTAGTTAGTCTTATCATTTTATTGTTTAAACCTTCCCTTTTATGTATTGTGGACATGAACAGTGAGTCTGAACTAAAGTATGCTCAGCTCAGTATGCCATCTCCTGCCACAGCCAGTAATGAATCCTCAGACAAAGTGGCCAAGAGCAGGACAAGCTTATCTCAGAAACCTTCCTGTTACCTCCTCACAGCTTCCAATCTGCCTTAACAGCCATTCCATACAATGCTAACACAGCTTTGTGTGTAGAAATCACCACACTCCACAAATCATCCAGCCAACTTGCCAGCTGGTTTCCTGTAGGCCAGTCCCAGATGAGCAACTGAACAGCACAGCAAAGTGAAGTGGGACATTCATTACTGAAGATGTTTCACAGGAATCTGAAGTAATCAGACCCAGCAAGTCTCTGAGCTGAGAGTGACTGCCTCTTAGGGGGTATGGACTCCTCTGCATCAGGCTTTGCTGTCTGGGACACAGAATACAATGCAAGACATTTCACATGACAAGAAAAATTCTGATAAAAGAGCAAAAGAGGCCCAAACCAAAACTGCAGACCCAAACTCACACAAGTTTTCTCTTGCATTTCTGAAATTTGTATTTTGTAATTGA
Organism: Galbula dea; assembly: GCA_013399015.1. Taxonomy (NCBI): domain Eukaryota; kingdom Metazoa; phylum Chordata; class Aves; order Piciformes; family Galbulidae; genus Galbula; species Galbula dea. The sequence continues at coordinate 140,577 of VWZX01011325.1, forward strand.
TTTCACAGGACATGAAAATCACTCCCTTTTTTTGTGTTTGGAACATTGACTGGTTTGTCCATCTTGTATCTTACAACCAAGCACAGCTCAACCTTGGATCCAGAATCTTAAGGCCTGGTGTGTAACATTATAATTTAACACTTCTGTATTTCTCCTTTTATTCTTTCTTCCTCCTTTGTTGCTCACTCACCCTCTCCATCACTACACACTAACCCTTTGTCTCACAGAAGAATAATCATTTATCAGGACAGGAGAAAAAGCCATATAACAACAATAATAGTAGTTATTTTTTCAGAAAGTGATCTTAAATACTAATTCAATTTAATTTCTATTCCCATTTCTTTCTTTCCTCTAAAGTCTCTTCCTTGCAAAGCCACCACAGGAGCATGTAACACACTCTACTCATGGATATTAAGCATATCCTAACCATTTTTTCACAGAGACTCAGAACACACCATTTTGCAGTGTCCTATAACATACTTAAGTAGAAACGACAATAAACCCCAGATCTTTGAATTCTGGTTCCCCAGTGTAACCTCTAGGCCACGGCTGAACAACAGTTGGAAAAATAAAGTCCAACTAATGAACAATTTACCACATGAAAACCTTATGTAGCATGATACCAAGACAATACTCTTCCCTTCAAGCCAGTATATTGCTGAGAGAAGTTAGGCTGGTGGTTTCAAACAAATTCACACTTGGGCCCTGGAAAGAAACTGGAAGACCCAACCAGTCAACTCAAAGGCTGCCTTGCCAACACTGCCATGTGAGCAATTTCTGGTAACAGCATCTTTGAGAAGAGAATCCATAGGTGTGTATCAGACAGGAACATTTTGGTGAGATGGGGCAGCACTTTAGGAAATAGCAATGGATGGCACTATGGGATGGAAAGAACATTGTGAGAGTGCAGGAGACAGATGGCCAGAGACCAAACGCTGCGTGGGGTGGTTTTACCTTTGGGTGGAGCTCTGCGGTTGGAAAGACCTTGCAATGTGAATCGTTTTCTAGCAAGCGCTGTGCGCTCAAGGTTAAGGCTGGTGGAAGCATCAACTAGGAAAGAGAGGGAGAGGGAAGAGAAATAAGGAAGGAAGGGTCAGCTGTCCAGCTTAGGGAAAGGTTAGCATTGGATGACAACTAAAAATAAAGAAATTTTGATTCAGTTCAAGCCTGAGCAAGAGCTAATCAATTAGCAAGGTGACATGAGATCAGGGTGAATAAACCAGATGAGCCAAACAGAACCCCTCAGTTGAGTTTGGCTCACTGAGTTGTAACACCAACAGCAAAGCAAAGAAAAGGGATATAGCTCTCAAAGGAAAATAGAGTTCAGCAACATGCTCATTAAGAAAGATCTAGTGCCTTTTACTATGAAAACACATCACTGTGATTGGAACAGCAAGGTCGTAGGGAGAAATAAGAGAAGCAGCATTGCAGTGCAGGACATGTAAGACAGCAAGTGTTGCAAGCAGTCCCACTTCTGCTGCCCAGTACCAGCACTGAAGAGTCTGCCACCATTACTCAGCACTGTGGCTGATACACTCCCAGCCTTACCTGCTGAAGTCTTTCAAACAGCCTTCAAAGCTGGCATACAGTCATGCATCTGATCTCATGATTTGCTGAGATAAAAGGAGTGCCATGCCAGCAAAGCTTAAATGCCAGGCTTCTACATGAATAAGTCAAACATGCCACCTGACAGTCACCTTTAGAGAGATAAGTCACAGATGGATCTAGGTCCTGAGACTCTGGGTTTGAAAGATACTCAGTTACTCACATTGCAGGAAACAGGTGGACATAGATCAAAGCCCCACAATATGTGTGTTCCTGCCAAATTCTGCATCTGCCTCTTTCTTTGTGTGGGCAGGTAACACACAGAAGGTTTATGGCAAAAGAGCAGGAGAAGAGCCACATGTTGGCTGTTGGGTTCTGTGCCTTAGGATTTAACCAAAAGCTTTTTCATCCTCTTTATTTCATACACTGCCAAGGGAAAAAATCACTAGAGGGACGAACAAAGACCACAAGTACAAAGGGAACATGAAGAGACAGTGAATCCACACTGGCAGACAAACAACAGACAGAGAAGTTGTGCTTCCAATGGAAAGCTCATCCCATCATTTCCTGATTTGCAACCAAGACAATCCAGGATCCAAGGTGCCTGCATGCATAGGTGGGTACGAGACGAACAGATTTTAGCAATATAGAAGTATTATGTCGTCGTGGTTCGGGTCCTTCTACCTGGTGAACTGATTCCAGCCTTGGGCCAGGCAGCTGCATCTTCTGCTTTCCACCACGTGAGGAACTGCTTCTGAGCAGTGGTTTTAGCATTTGGCTTTCAGACCACCTGTGCTGGCCTAAGAGCCATTCCCTGACATGGCTGCTCCTACTGTGAGGTAATCTTTCTAAAGATACTGTAGCTTATAAAGAACCCAGAAACAGGTATATAAAATATATTTACTTTCTGTTTGCACAGAGTAAGAAAACCCATAATATTTTGTTATCAGAGTCATGTGGCAAGTACAACAGTGCCTGTGTGTAGGGGATGGGTTTATATGTTAGCTCTTTAGCAATGCAATTATATCATTTCATTGAGGGACCCTTTAGGATTTCACAAGTCTCCACAGCTTCTCAGCACCAGACAGTCATTAGACACTGTCTCTAAAGACATGTTGTCTCCACCTGAGCTGTTTCAAACCTTTTCCTTCATTCTGCTGATATACCAAATAACCTGGAAACCATTTCCAAACATAATAAGGACTAAGTCCTCATGAGCAACAGTGCAAACATGAGCCTGCAACATGCACTTGTGACAAAGAAGGCCAACAGCATCCTGGTCTGCATTAGCAGAGGCTAGCCAGCAGGTCCAGAGAGGTGGTTTCCCCTCTACTCAGCACAAGTAAAACTTATGTGGAGTGCTGTGTCCTGTCCTGGGCTCCCCACTACAAGAGACAGGGACATGCTTGAGTGAATCTAGTGAAAGGCCATAAAGATGATTAAGGAATTGCATTAGATGACATGAGGAAAGAGTGAAAGAGCTGGGATTGTTCAGCCTGGAGAAGAAAAGACTCGGGGGATCTTATCAAGTAAAGAAGACGGAGCCAGAAGCTTCTCAATGGATCACAAGTGACAGGCTGAGAGAGGCAATGGACACAAACACTGAAATATGGGAAGTTCAGTTTAAAAATATGAAAAAACATTTTTACTGTGAAGGTGGCTAAAGCCTGGGACGGTGTCCCCAAGGCAGTTGTGGGGTTGCTATCCTTGGAACTATTCAAAACCCAACTGGACACAGGCCTGAGCAGTTTGCTCCAACCGATCCTGCTTTGAGCAGGGCAGTTAGGCTGGGTGGTCTCCAGGGGCTCCTGCAGGACTAGGCTCCCGTATAGCTTCAAGACAGTGACTCTGCCAATGAGGTCCACACGAAACACGGGTCTCTATGTAGACGACTCTTAACAACAGGCTGTAAGAACAATGAAGCTGAAATAGCCTGCCACTAGTGCCCTCCCTCTCTGTACAACAGAAAGAAAACAATATTTTAAAATAATCTGTGTTGCCGTGAACTACACAGGTATTTGGAGCCTTACAGGCAGTAGATGGCACAAAAGAGCAAGTCTGGCAGAGTACCAGACCATGCCGCATCTCCTGCAGGCTGCCAGAGCCATGCCCTCCTCAGGTGAGGGCAGCACCATCCCTCTGCACCTTTGAACTGCACCTAACTGTACATTTTCCAGACTTCAACTTCAGCCCCTGCAGAGTCCCAACTAGAGTTGTCTCAAAGAGGCACAGATTAAAAGTTTGGTGGAACACAGAGCTGGATGGACATCTCCTCTGCTGGGTCTGGGCACAGCATGTTTTGCAGCCCAAGATGCAGAGGCACACCCTGAACCCTCAAAGAGAAGTAACTCACTGCTCTGCTCTGCAGGAGGCGGCTCTGGGCTGAGCAAGCAGGAATTACAGGGAGAGCCCTGAGGAACCAGTCATGGGAAAGCAGAAGACAGAAGAATTTGAAATCAACATATATAGTGACCTCAGATCCCACACTCTTTCTTAAGCTGGACCAGTTCAAAAAACATCATTAATTTTCCTGGAACTTTTTTAAAAGAGGATTTATGAATTTCAAATGAGAGACTGCTTTTCAACTTCTTTTTAATGCAAGTTCATATTTCTAAAAAAGATGTTTTTACTGAAACTGGTTTTAGCAAAAGTTTTTTCACTGAGGAATCCATAACTTTCTCACCAGAATGAAAACTTACTGCAATGAAAAAAATTTTTGGTGAATAGCCTATTTTTCAAATTAAAAAATACTCCACCTTTATTTTTACCATCTCTATGTACAAAGGGGCCTGCTGTTGCTTTAAGCCTGATTTGAATGTTAATCTCTAAAGACCTCACAATTTTCCTTATATTAATAGAGAAGTCTTTGCTCTAACATTTTAAAATGATACCTGAAAGAGAAACTGCTGTTGAAAGTTTTTCTGTTCCTGCTACTACCACATGAGAACCAGTTTCTTTTTAGTGTTCACTTAACACTAAACAACCTACAATGTAATAGTCTATATCTATTTTATTTATGCCCTCAAATAAGGGAGGGACTTTCTGTCACCTCATGTGCATTTATTTACTGTATAGTAGAGAGGAACCTATACGCAGAGGAGGCAAAAAAAATCTCTTTGATTTAAAAAGGAAATTAGTTATTGAAGTCCATACAGCCAGAAACCAACCTAGCCAGGATACAGAAAGTTAAAATACACATATTATTTCCCCCAAAATTATATTTTTAAAAAACACAAGTTGTATAAAACTGCTGCAATACATCAAAACTCAGCCTTAAGAAATGATAAACTGGCGTTCAGGAAGTTTCACAGTACAGTCACAGAGCTTTGTAGCATTGTTTTTCTAATGCTGGGTTTAAACAATATACATTTAAAGTATCCTCATCAAACTCCAGAAATGAGTGCAAAAATAAAAATATTACCCTTTGGAAGGAAAAAGCCTTGCCTTGGAACTCCTACCTCTCTTTTGTCTGGCACTGGGGCTGGAATTCCTGTTTTTATTGTTAGATGCTTCCACGTTTGATGTCTCAGACTTGTTTTCATATATACTTGATGACTTCCTGCTGTACCTTTGGACAGAAGAAATACAAAAAATTACATTCTTCATACTTAATGGAGCACTGAGCACTAAACACTTTAACTCTCAGGTATGGAAGCCTAAGGAATAAAGGTCAGGCTTAAAAATTCTGTGTCCTATAAAAGTCTGCATCTGTGCAGGTATGTACAGTGGAAAAAAATTCTAGACCCTGCCTCCTTTCCACACCATACTGTAAGGGATTCACCTGGTGACAGTTAAGAAGGGAAAAAAGGAGAAACAAGCTGGTTGAGTGCACAAGCTCTTTTTGCAAGTCCAACAGATTTGGAAGGAAGGGGAAACCAGGTTAGAAAAAAGGACCCTGGTTTTCCATCCTTTGCAGCATATTTGACTCCAAGAGAGAAAGGAATACCGGATAGTCAGGTAGAGGTCATACCACACATAGGGGAACATCCTGGCTGCAGGATCATCCAGCTTCTATTTCTTTTGCTCTTTGAAAACATGAATCCAAGTGGGTATCTGTCTACAGCTGAACCACAGATGAGGAGATTCATCTTGCCAGATCTGCACAGATACTGGCCTTATGTCTGTGCTGGGAACTACACCCTGCCCCAAGTTTGTAGGGCATTCTAGCTGCAAGGCATTCTCATGGTTTTTATCCTCACTGTTTTGCAGATGTCTGGTGGTTTAGTTTGGGTATTTGACTGTTATCTTTGGCAGACTGCTCAGCACATTTCATTGTATCTACACACTTGAAACACTCTTTCTCAAAATGCTCATTATTAACATGTATCAGCAGTTACATTCCTGTTTACAATTAACATATGAACTGCTATACTTAACATTCATAGGGTTTGTCTTGCTGGCAGGGAAGGTCCAAAATACCATTGAAAACTCAAAAACTTTTGGAATAACAGGGATCTCTTGATGCCTTTTATAAATACAAGGCAGCCTGGGACTCACTGACATGTACTTGAAACTCTGACCTGTTTCTGATGGAACCTTAACAGAGGCCTCTGTTACATCCTGTACTAAATCAAAATGTCATTTTGCAGCCTGATGTCAGGTACAACAGGGGGCTCAAAATAAATATGGGAACAAATCCAAAGCACACTCCCATTTCCTTATTCTTTTTCCTCTGTTCCTTCCCAGCTAGGCTAAGATAACTGTGAAACATTCAGCTGACAGAGTTAAAGGTTTACAGCTGTGACAAAGACACCAGGAAAACACAGGAGCTTCTCTGAAGCAGCATCTGCAGCAAATCTCCAAGTTTCTGTGTATAATCTATGTGCACAGCATATTGTTACTTGGATGCATGACTGAATCAATCACTTCCAATAAAGCAGATAGTTAAGCCATTAGAACAATAGTCTTTTTAAGTTTGATATGTTTAAATAGATTAGAAAACAATATAAAGGCATCATTCCATTATCACTGAAAGGCAGCAGCCATCCCTTGGAGAGAGAGACAGCAGCAGTAGATACCACAGGGCATCTACTCATTTTAGGATTAAACAATGAGACTTTGGGGAACTATTTACAGAGAGATAATTTAAATAGACTGAACAATACTTAGGGACATTCAATAACCACTTGCATTAAGGGTACTGGCTCCGAGTGTTCCTTTTACCAACACCTTGGCTCCAATCCTGGAGTCAGCCCAGCTCTGCCTTATCTCATGGAACTGCAGCCCCAAACAAGTAAAAGGATAGCCTTTGTCATTAAACAGATATGGCTCAGGGAGGAGTGAGCATCCTGCATTTCCCAATGTCACAGTACAGGTTTGACAATTCCCAATAAACAGGAGAGTCTGTCACACGTGGGCAATGCAGGAGAGAGAGTCCATTAGTTAGATAAAATCTCAATAATTAATTAGCCACCAACCGAGCACTGAAGATGCTGGCTGCTCTTTAGCTAATTCTATCTGCCACTGGATACTTCTAGTGCCTTTCACAATTGGGACTGCTTAATCACATCAGTCATAATCACAGACTATGCTCAAGTGGGTGGCTATGACAAAGCCTACTTTTCTTCCTGCCTCTCCTTGCCTCCACCTAGCATCCCAAAACAGGTTGCAGAAGGCACTCCACAGTCAGAGGAACTATGGATCCACTATTTCACATCAGGTAGTGCAAAGCCACCTTATGCTCCAAACCCCCTGTCTTTGCTTCTCTCTGAGACACATACTACAGAGGATCAAGGTGGCCTCTGCTTACAATAGCCAATAGGACACTGAACTTTGTTCCATTCATGAAAATGCAGAGCATTGTTCCTTCTTAAAGACTTCTGATATTCTTCCTGTCCCTATAACAACCCAGAATTTGGAGCAGAATCATCTAACCTCTCCTTCTCTGGCATAGCTGGCAGAGTGAGGACAACAAGCACTTCATTTTTTACTTTGATTTAATTAACTCTAGGACAAACAGCTAATTACATGGCCTTTCTTCCTAGAGTTAATTAATTTTCTGTTGATATATACTGTCTATAATTTCTGCTCTGACAATCCTCACTTTAAGAGCCTCATAAGAGGGTTAAAAAACTGGATTGATTTGAAATATTTGAGATTGCATTTCGTATTTTTCTGGAATAATTTTCTCCTATCCCCCATGTGGTTTTGCTGGAAGAGTTTCACCTTTAGAACCTTTTCAGCTTCAACTTTAAACAAAGCAAATGTAACCAAAGCTGTAGAAAATATGGTGCAGGATTAGCAGCACTTCATCTGTATAAAATGTCTTGCATCAAATTGCACAATGCTCAAAGGCTGGCTGTGTAACCTGGGATCTCTTCGTTTGGTTGATCCTCCTGAAGGTTTACACCGATATCCTATGCTAATCTATATTAAACTTGTGCTGGTAGCTGTACTCAGGAGGGAAATGTTCAATACATTTTGTCTAAACTTGAGTTAATCCAGAATTTATTCTTTTGCAAAATAAAATTATCACCTTTGAAATGGATCCTACATTGTGATTTGAGTTTCCCCATGAGCAAAATCTAATAGAAGAATTTAAAGACAATTGAGTAAGTTTGTATCCAGGAAGCTAAAGACAGACAACTAGAATTTATGTACTGCAAAAGCATAAGGGCAAGACAAAACACAGCCCTGCTATGCCATGGTAGCTGTGGTTACCTGCTTGCATTTGAGGACTCCATTGGTGCATGATAGACACTCTCAGTGATTCTTTGGTGCAGTTGACTTGCTTCTGTTAAAGTAAAAAAAAGTTGCTTCAAATTGTGTAAATTGCTTCCTTGTTTGCATAGAAGATGGGAAAAAGAGAAATAGTAGAAAAGATTTTGACTGCTGCTGCAATCAAAATGGAATACTAGTACTTGAAGAGAAAGGCACTTGGTGATCTTAAAGGCTGAAAACTTAGCTCACCCAATGGCTCTTCTACCCATGTTTTTTTCAGTGCAGAAGAGATTTCTTCCCCTACCACCTTCTCATTCCTCTGTACAGCTTCCTAGATCACTGCAACATACAGATCTAGAGAAGGGACATATTGGCACTTCTAGAGTACAGGTTTTGGGGCTCACAGCTTTTTCTGGATTTAGTAACAGATGCACATCAGTCCTACTGCACATACAGCCATCTACTAGAATATAAACTCATCCCTCTGAAAAACACTTTTGCTTAGCATCTTGGACAAACAGCAATAATAAGATGTTATTCAGATGCCACTTGTTCACTCTTTTTGCATAACTGCAGTGTAGCAACAAATTCATTTGCACTGACATACTGGAGAGCAGCCCCACAGAAAGGAATCTGGGGGTTTTGGTCAATGGCAAATTGAGCATGACTCAGTGTGCCCTGGCAGCCAAAACGGGCAGCCATATCCTGGGGTGCATCAAGCACTGCATTGCTACCTGGTCAAGGGAAGCAATTGTTCTGCTCTACTCTGCCCTGGTGCAGCCTTACCTCGAGTACTTTGTGCAGTTTTGGGAACCACAATATAGAAAGGATCTGAAGCTGTGGGAGAGTGCCCAAAGGAGGCCATGAAGATGATGAAGGGTCTAGAGGGGAAGCCATATGAGGAATGGCTGAAGTCACTTAGTTTGTCCAGCCTGAGGAAGAGGAGACCTCATTGTGGTCTACGGCTTCCTCACAAGAGGAAGTAGAGGGGCAGGAGCTGACCTCTTCTCTCTAGTGACCAGCAGTAGGACCCAGGAGAATGCCATGAAGCTGTGCAAGGGCTGGTTTGATCTGGACATTAGGAAAAGGTTATTTACCCACAGGGTGGTAGAACACTGGAACAGGCTCCCTAAGGGAAGTAGTCATGCTGCTGAACCTGGCAGAATTCAAGAAGCATTTGGACAACACCCTGAGGCACATGGTGTAATTTTTGGGGTTGTCCTGTGCAAAGACAGGAGTTGGACTCTATGATCTTTGTGGGTCCCTTCCAGCTCAGGACATTCTATGATTCTTTGATATCCAGTAACTGCTAAGTGGAGAAATGTGCTAATAATGAAGCTGACAACCTGGTTTTCTGACACAGAGTCAGACACTGAGAAGTGTCTGCTTTCAAACTCTCAGATTGCTGCAATCCTAGGGCTATTTAACCCTGGAAGCTTCCACCAATGAAGGGAAAACAAAGCGACAGGGGCAGCACTGAAAGATTAAAGTCTTTTGTGGGTGGGAATGTTGGGAGAAAAGAGCACTCTGGATGGGGAGTCAGAAATAGCTCCATTCCTGGTTTTGGCAGCTGATTCACAGCCTTGTACAAGTCCAATAAGCTGTACCCATAATTCTTTTGCCTGCAAGAGACAAGTGTGCTCTCTGGGATTGATAGATCAAGGTGTTATCTAAAGCCTTGTTAGAATTCCATGCTCATTGCACTTTACTGTAGGGGCGTATATACACTAAGTGCATGGACATCAGTAACCCACACATTAAACTATTTATCACATACCTTTGGCCACCTTCTTTGCCCTTTACTCACTCATTCATCTCAGCTAGTTCCTTCCAACATTCCAACCTCTGTGCAAGTCCTAACAACAGTCATTATAAACAGGCCAGATACAAATGTATCCCTCTTTCTTCTCTCATTACAATGTACAGCTGAAGAAATATCCAGTCTTGGATTAAGCATGGATTAAGGCTTCTTCTTTTATGAGTCATTGGAAATAGAAACAACTGTTTAAAACCACAAGACAAAGCATTTTCTTCATGACATCAGTATTGTAATAAGTGTTTTGATTCATATGATCTTTTGGGAAAAGGCAATGGGAAGAGTTGTAATAGCATAAGATATAATTTCTGCCCTCTGGCTGCTGTTCTGCTGGATTCACAATGAAGGAAAGCTTGGCTTTGCTCATAGAGTAAAATGAAAGTCATCTGTGGATGTTCTCAAGGCCAGACTGGATAAAGTCTTGAGTAACCTGGTCTCACCAGTAATTGACTCTGCTTTGAGCAGGATGTTGGACTATAATGTCCTGAGGTCTCTTAAAACCTGAATAATTCTAGGATTCAATGATCTCAAGACAAAACAATAAATAAGATCAAAATATAAAAGTTTTCAAAAACTTTCACTCTTAATTCCTGCATAGTTTTCTCTGGAAAATGCACAGTAACTCCAGCATATATGTCTTGCATGCTACAAAGATTTCGCAAATGCTCATCTGGGTAATGTTCAAGCTTCATTTTCTTTGCCTAGACACACATATGGAGGATTAGCACTCTATCCTCTCAAACGCATCCACTTTCTCCAGAAGCTACTCTTCTGTCATAGACTAAGTAAGGCATATTTACTTCAGAAATAATTATTACAAACCATCATATAGTCCCTGTATCAAGTCCTGAAACTGAACTGATAAGAATCATGAGTTCTTTCCTCAGCAGTTGCTGCTGAACTCACCACAGTGAAATGCAGAATAAAAAGGAGAAAACATGAAGGCAAAAATAGTAACTCAGGACTGATCAGTCAATAAATAATCACCAATACAGGCTGGGTGAAGATTGGCTTGAGAGCAGCCCTGTGGTAAGAGACTCTGGGGTGTTCGTGGATGAGAAGTTCAACATGAGCCACCAGTGTGCGCTTGCAGCCCAGAAGGCCAACTGTACCCTAGGCTGCATCAAGAGAAGCGTAGCCAGCATGTTGAGGGAGGTGATTCTTCCCCTCTACTCTGCTCTCGTGAGACCCCACCTGGAATATTGCATCCAGTTCTGGAGCCTCTATTACAAGAAGGATATGGAAGTGCTGGAGAGAGTCCAGAGAAGGGCCACGAGAATGATCAGAGGACTGGAGCACCTCTGCTCCAAGGACAGACTGAGAGAGTTGGGATTGTTCAGTCTGCAGAGGAGAAGGCTCCGAGGAGACCTTATTGTGGCCTTCCAGTATCTGAAGGGGGCCTACAAGAAAGCTAGTGAGGGACTTTTTAGGATGTCAGGTAGCGATAGGACCAGGGGGAATGGATGCAAACTAGAGGAGGGTAGATTTAGATTAGATATTAGGAGGAAGCTCTTTACCATGAGGGTGGTTAGAGAGTGGAACAGGTTGCCCAGAGAGGTTGTGGAAGCCTCATCCCTGGAAGCTTTTAAGATAAGGCTGGACGGGGCTCTGGGCAACCTAATGTAGTGGATGGTGTCCCTGCCAGGCAGGGGGGTTGGAACTAGATGATCTTTAAGGTCCCTTCCAACTCTGGTGATTCTATGATTCTATAAGTATATTATTATGGGTTGGATTACAGTTCTGAGGCTAATGTGCATAGTTGCTACCCTCCTGTAAAGATGTAAGGAGTCTTGTCTTTGTCAAACAGCCAATTAAAAATAAAGATCACCTCTACAGTTAAAGCACAGGCTTCCACCTAAGACAGAGTCTGTTTAGGAATCTGAAGGATGTGGGTGTAGAGGCTGTGTTGGCACTGCTTTAAAGAGAGGTGTGTATATGACAGAAGCAGAATATAAGTAGTCATGGTGGGAAGCAATGCCGGGGCCCAGGAAAAATCTGTATTGGACAAAATACAGACTTTAGGACTTTTTCCTATGACAGCCTGAAAAAAGGCTTTTAGGACTGTGTACATTCTTGTTCATAAATAGAATAGTATCTCAGATAGTAGGAGAACATAGTGATGAAAACAATCTGATAGCACTGATGGTACTGGATGGCACTGTAACTCATCCCAGCTCCATGTTTTCACACAGCTGCAGAGGGAAGGTAGCATTTCCAGATCTCACTCTGCCTGCCCTACCTCTGCATGCTTCCAGTTGTCCTGTCAGGACTTTGCGAATTTCTGAAATCCAGGTGTTTTTCAGCTCAACAGAAGATGCCTGTGAACATAAGAGGAGAAGGCAGAGAAGATGTCATTAAAGCATGCTGCCAATCACTTGGTTTCCCTGACCTGCATTTGCTCTTAGTGTTCACAAGGAATGGAATGCTGTGGCCACCTTTGAGCAAAGCAAAGGGTGTTCTTCAAGATGGAAAAGTTACCATGAATCTAAGGTCCTGTCCTTGCTTTTCTGTCCAGTGTTCCAAGTAATTTTCCACTACTTTGTTTCCTCTTTAATCCAAAATCATGGTAATTTTCTTAATGATACATGGGTAATTTCCGTGCCAACACAACAATGAAGCTTCTAATGGCTATTGTTTCTTGAGTGTACAGGACAGGGAAAGTCATGAAACTGAAAAGTTTCTTAGAAACAATTAATTTGAAAGGAAGTATAGCCCTTGGGAAAAAAAAGATGATTGTTACCTGAATGATATAGACCTCTTCTCTGCCATTATACCAGATCTCGAATTTCTTGTTATCCCCTTTTACATTTTCTGTAATGCCAACAGTGCTCATCTGTTTCAAAATAGAAAAGAAGCAGCTGGAATCCAGAAAACATCAATAGTCTTTAAACTCTTTATCGCCTGAGAAGCCTTTTTAAAAGGCTGCATTCACTTCTGCACCTTAGGGATTCAGTACAAGAAAAAAATCAGAACATTTTGTTTCTTAATAGATGATTTACCATTCACCTTTTAAATTATTATAGGAAAAATAGAAAAAAAATCAGTGCTCAGAAGTAACAAGCTAATGTCTGATCATACATTTATCCTCTTTCCTTTGTTTACTTGAACTGTGGCTCAATTTTCAACCCTATCCTGCTCCTGTCCGCCTATACAAACTTTCAGTTTGAGGAAGATGGTGTTTTCAACTTGCCATCACTGACCTGTTGAGGTGGGAGAGGAAGAGGGTTAGCATTGAATCTCACAAAGCCCTATGACTCATTTGCAAATCCAGAAAACACAAAGTTGATAGAGTTTCAGCTAAGTGCATAACTAGATAAGACAGAGAAGGAATTGAAAAAATAATTACAGATTTATTAAATCACAATTTTGAAGTCCAGCTGCTACTATGCTTACCAGCTTCCTATCTTCTTCCTATATTTGTCCATCCCCTTTGTTCCAATTTGCCTTACCATTAGATCCAAAGACTTAAACAGCTTAGATTATGTCATCATTCCTGCTACCTCCACAGAAAGAAACTTCAAACATTTGTAAGAATTGGTTCACTTCTTGAACCAAGCCCTATTACAATTCCTGTCTGGTTACTCTGTAATAAGTTTGCAGCATTACACTTGATGACCTGTGTTAGCTGCCTGAAGTCACAAGTGTCACACCAATGTGCTTAAAGGGAAAATTTGGCCTACTTCTGAATGTCATCTTAACAGAAAATGCCCTGACTCATATCTAGAAATGTCACTCCTGCAAATAAAAGGGCACTTCTGCTGCACTGTGATTCATCTGTAGCTATTAATGTTGCAGAATATATCTGCTCAGCTGATGACAACGGTAAAACTTGCAATGGAACAGAACTTGGAGAACACTTATGTAGAGACCAATGAGAGATGCAGATCCATTCACCCTTGCTTCTCTTTAGGGGACTCTGGGCAAGAACTCAAAAGATGCCCATTTGTTTTGAGTAGCAAAACAAAGGTTCATATCTGGAATTGTAGGACATATGACTGAGTCTGTCTTTAAATTAAAAGAAAATGAGAGCTTTCATTTACCGAAGGGTGCAAGATAGCTCCAGATATGTGTATCTTCTTCAAGTCTCCATATGGAAACATCTCCATGTTGTGAGAACACCAGATTTATTTCTCTCCCCCACCATTACCACATTTATTACCTTTAATGAATTTTTAAAGCTGTAAGAAGCTGTCTTCTCATGGCCATCTGTGTTCTCCTCACGTTTCTTGCAGAAAAGTAGCATCTTTGTATAGAGGAAGAGGTGTCTCTGCATTGGTTTAAATCTAGCCAAGTCCTTCACCTTGTTGTGCCCCTTCTTGTGGTCAGTCCACACATTGAAGGAACCTTGCATCAACAGCTTGCCAAGGTCATTGACATCCCCCTAGCAAGCAAGGAAAAGAGAGAAACTACATTATGTTCAAACTAGGGTAATCATAGGCATAGTTCTTTCCCCTGGTAGTATTTAAGCTTCCAGACAGAGCCTAGGCACCTGTTGTGTTGAAGAGTAGGTATGTTAGGGCTGGAATCTGATCTGCACATCTCCTTGCTAAACCTGGGTGATTTCTTCATATAAACATTAACCCATTGTTTTCCATGTCTATAATTCCCAGTTTGTATCCCCCTTCATAGTTAGTCCTGAGAGAGACCGTAGGCACTAATTCAGATCTCACACACAGACTGCCCCCTCTGATAACCTTACAGGAAGCATCTTCTGACAAGACCTGCATTTCAAGATTCCTGACTCCAAGGCAGTATGAAAGTCCTGTGCAGTCCAGATACCCAAACAAAGGCCTTGGCTCTGAAAGATCTAGGTTCCATTTCTGCTCTACTATGAGATGCTTCTACCCCTGAACAAAACCTTATAAGATGCTTAGATGTCTGGAGACACAGACTGGTTCCCAGAGGTATGAAGGTGTGTGGTTCCCTCCCATTGTAAGATAATCTTTAAAAAGCCTTGTCAGTAGTTTCCCAGCTCACCATCTGCAAACTATGGCAACACTGCACAACCTTGGGCAAAGAGGGAGTAAATGCACCAAGAAGTCACAAAATTACCTAAGGGAGAGTGAAAGTAAGCAGGAATCAGACCTGTCTAAATTAAAGCCCTTGTCTGAAGACCACAGATGGGTAAATACTTCATCTGATAAAAACAGGAGGCTCCGATGCCCTCAGCACAAATATTTACAGCACAGTTCGGTACTAAGGAGTGTAGCAAAGGCTGGATAGATTACATGGCAACATTTCTATGGTAATGGGCTTCAACAAATAATGTAATTATCCTAGCAGCAAGTGTTTCTAGGATTGCTTTGCATAATAAGTTGAGGGAATAAGCTCAGGGCATTATTCAAGTACTTATTTTCAACATTTGTATGTTCTGTTGATTGCAAGGTGAAGATGTTGGCTCTAAGTGGGAATGTCTGCTTTCTTACACTACAGATTACAACCTATTCTCCCTCCTCATCCTTTCCTCTAGATCCAACTGCAAAAACAAGGTTTGATTAGATACTTTTCCACTCCTACCAGGATATTATTAGACTCTCCAAAGCATTCAAGAAAACCTCAACAATTTCTGTAACAGTCTCATCTCTAATACAGAGAGTTGGGGTTTTTATTTGTGCATACAGGACTCTGTGTGTTTGTATTTATATGTGCATGAGGGTGTGAGCAGCAAGCCTGTGAAAAGCATATTGATGAGGTATAAATCTAAATAAAAACCACAACCCACATTAGTTCTGACACTGATGAGAGGCTTCTGTCACTCTAGGTACTGTTTAATACAGCACTGAGATCCAGAAGCTCAGTTCAACACTTGTGATGAGACCATCTCTTCAATCTTGGGTCTAGGATTGGGATTACAGCAAGTGAAGTGGGATGCTGCCACTTGAGGGGGAAAGAGGATGGAGACGGATGACAGTCTGCAGCAATCCCACAAAATGTGGACTCTCTCTTTAGTGTGGGCAGCAAGCAGAGAGAAGGACACTGTTCCTGGTAACTTGGGCTAGCAGACAGCAATATTTTATCCTAACAGAAGTTTATTTAAAATGGAGGATTTGATCATTATCTCCAATATAATTATTCCTTGTTAGAACAACACACTGCATCTCACTTTCACACCAGATGAGAGATACATATGAATGGCTCAAGTGTTACATAAGTCATGATCAAACTACCCAGGCCAGATTATATACAAATGTTAGGATGATAATAGAAAAATCTCTAAAACTTCTGCTCTCCAAGCTTTACTCTACATTTTCTTTGTGACTTTGCCTAAGAAATAAAAAAAAATACAAAAGCTGCCTGCCCACAAGCCACTTCCCACTCAACTCCAAACTTACACGTTAGCAATTTCTTATACAAGGGTTTAGCTCCTCCAGTCTACATGTGCATAGGTCCAAGAAGCAGAATATCTTATGCAATTAAAAGTCTTCTTCAGCTGCCACAAACCCTGCTTTTCTGCTGGCATAATACCCTTCTCTGAAAGGTATTCTAGGCAATGTTTCTCTCATGTCTGTGTGGAAAAGACTCCACAAGATTGGGTGTGGTTTCATGAGCTATAGAAGGTGTTATTTGGCATCACAGCTGAGTATCTGGGCAGGTGGAACAGGGAAAAGAAATTATTGGGTTCACCCTCTCACTTTCACCCCATTTAATAATCATGTAACAAACCATCTCAGGAATGCTGTCAGCATCAGGCTATCCAGCAGCCATCTTCCACTTCGTCTATATTTCATTTCAGCTAACAAAGCAGGGGCTTTGCTAGACTAGTCCTTGGAGCTACTATCTGACATGTCATGGAAGGCCAACAAATTCAAAAGCAGAAGATGAAAAGGAACAGGATTGCCCTGTTGAGTTCCTGAGTCCAAATCTACTTAGAGATTTGAAAATAAGAAACAGGCAAAAGGATGACCTCACCTTTTATACTGGTAGGAATCTGGATGGGTCCCCTCTGCTCAGCATAACATCACCTTTCTTGGAGAAGCAATTCTGCTCATTCCTTACAGAACAGTTTAAATATGAGTTTTTGTACAATTGCTGTAACTACTCATATTTAAACTGGGAAATGCAGGAGGAAAGCTACATTTCATTTTAGGAATGAATCAAAGTGGAAATTGGGGAAGAAAAGTGTCATATCCATGAGCTTCCCGTGCCCATGTTTACTGGTCCAAGTCTGCAATGATAATATACAGACTTTAAAGAGTCTTTCTGAAATGAAATTGAGACACTCAGAATTAGTCATAACCAGATTGGTTTAGAGAAGCTTTCACAAGCTATTTCTCCTGCCATTTAAAAGGCTGTAAAAGACTCACTTCTGAAACCAAATGGACTCAAACCAAAAAAACCACACAGGAAATGTCCTGTCCTTCCTGCAAATACCCATGAAGACTTAATTGTTTCAAAAGAAACTGTTGAACAAGGCAACATGTTCAACCATATGCAAGTTACCAGTTTGTGCAGCAGTTGCTGGAAGCCCCAGGAGGGGCCAGCAGGCTGACACTGCAACCAGTGATTCAAAACATCACCACCCTGCATGCTGAGAACAGTGGGTGGCACCAGGACAGCGACACCTGTCCCTAAAAAGTCCATTAAAAAGTCTGGAGAAATCTGAAAGCAGCAGAGATGTGTCTTGATGTTCATTTATAGTGCTCCAGGAAAAGAATTCTCACAAAGCAAAAGTTCTAAAAGGCAAAATTTGTCCACTGTGATGAAAAATTGAACACAAGCTTTGCCACCAGCTTTAAATAAAACAGAACAGCTTCCCAAGAGTAGGAAAACTAAAAGAAAAACTGACTGCTAAATTAAACAAGAATTGTTTTCATTCTCAGGAAATGCAAAAAGAAATAAAACATACAGAATTTAGTTTATCAAAGGTTCTACCAGCAGCAGTTTAAATATATTTGGACAAATCTCCATCTATAGTGAGTCACTTTAAGCTGTTGGCTTGTCTCTCTATGTTTAAAAAAATAAAATGTATAACTGACAATACTTTCTTACATCCAACTACACCAGTATAAAATATTTCATTTTAAAAACAGTGTTTTCTTTTGTGTTACTGAAACTAAGATTCATCCAGTGAAGATTGAAAAATACCTATAGCATTTCTACTCCATCAGAAGAGATATTACTAAAGAATCCTTTAAGAACTGTCAGTGGCTAATGAACTCTTCCTGTTCAGCCAACAAATCTGAATGTAATAAGGTTCTTCCACCTTCAGAAATCTAGGAAAAACTGAAAATTAGATGGAAATTGTTATCACAAAGATGCTGCTAATCTAAACTAAGCAGGAAAACTTCATGCTATAATGAAGTTATAGTCTAAGAATACATTCTACTCTGGTGGAAAGGCATAGAGTGCAAAATGCTACTGATCAGTTCATAATGGCTGTAGCTCTTAGCTGTGCACAGGCTGGGATGAAGTGTATGCTTAAGTTTGGGAGACCTAAGTTGTGCTTAGAACATGGTGCTTCTTTGGAACACAGAGACACTACAGCTAGTCCATGTGTTTACTAACATAACAAGGTGGCCACAGTTTCACATTCAACCTGCCATGGCTGCTGCAGGGTAAGACCTCATATTCTCATTTCCAATGCAATGCACAATCCACAGGAGCATCTCTGATGGTGTACAGCACTGGAGTTGTGACATACAGCTCAGCAAGCACTTACAGGCATTTATAAAATCATGCTGACAGAGGGTATGGTAAACTCAGCTGCCAGGTGCAGGTGCACTGGCACAAAAGACAGAACTAGAGAAATTAAAACTCCTGAAGCCACTCCATCCAGCAAAACACAGAATAACTCCTTCCACCCAGACACAGTCAGTACAGGCACAAACACTTTCTCAGTGTCATGGTTTAGGTCCAGCCAAGTCCCACAAAAGCTACTCACACTTTGCCCACCCCCCCTTTCTCTCCCCAGTAGGATTGGAAGGAATATGGAGGGCAAAATGCAAAACCCTGTGGGTTGAGATAAGAAAAGTTTCATAGCTCAGTACAAAGAAACACCAAGAGTAGCAGGAATACTAATGAAGCAATACATAAACCAAGTGATAGAAAATGCAATGGTCTCATCTGACACAGCCCATACCCCAAAATCCACTGCACCTGCCCTTGCCAGCACCCCCTTATGTAGCAGGCATGACATCGGTATGGTATGGAACACCCCTTTGGCTGGTTCAGTTGCCTGGCCTGGGTGTGGCCCTGACCAGTTTCCTGTGAAAAATTTAACTCTATCCTAGCAAACCCAGAACATTTGGGAAGTCACATTCTGCACAAAACACTTGTTTTTTCTGATGTCCAGACTAAACCCTGTTACTCTGATCTAATAATCTTCGAACTCATCTTCTCAGTATACTGTTTTTTCTTGACATTGTCAACCTAAACCTATTTCAAAATGGAGAAACACATGACACTTGGGCCTCATTTCACCAGTGTGTTTCTCCTTTATGTGCCAATCACTTCCACTTCTCACTTCAGGGTTTATTTTACGTAGACAATACTAATTCTTGAAAGTTATATGACCTCAATGGAGATTCAGCAGAGAGCAGTGTTTGTAGTCTTTGATTTGTACTGTGGTTCATAGAATGTCTTGGATTGGAAGGCACTTTTAAAGGCCATCTACACAATCCCCTGCAGAGACCAAGAACATCTTTAACTAAATCAGGCTGCTCAGAGCCCCATCCAATATGACCTTGAGAGTTTCCCAAGATAGGGCTTTTACCATCTCTCTAGGCAAACTGTTCCTGGTTATTATTTTACATTTCAGATACGAGTTTCATGGAATCACAGAACGTTAGGAGCTGGAAGGGACCTTGAAAGGTCATCTAGCCCAACCTCACTGCCAGAGAAGGATCCCCTAGACTAAGTCATGCAGGAACACATCCAGACAGGCTTTGAATATTTCCATAGAAGGAGACTCCCCAGCCTCTCTGGGCAGTCTGTGCCAGGGCTCTGGCACCTGGACTGGGAAAAAATTCACACAGAACCTCCTATGCTGCAGCTTGCAACCATTGCCTCTTGTCTTGTCACTGAGCTTCAATGAGAAGTGCCTGACCCCACCCCCCTGACACCCACCCTTCACATATTTATAAACATTAATGAGGTCACCCTTTAGTCTCCTCTCCTCCAAAAAATGTATTTTTGGCCACCATAACACACCATTAAGTAACATCCTTCAAGAATGAGAGACAGACTCCTACAAAGTGTACCATCCATGGGCACAGCATGATCAGTGATGAGAAAAACATTGGATGGGTCAAGATCAGAGAAAGAGCACAGTGAACAATACCTCATATCCTGTGATTGCTATCTGGTGCATGGAGTCATTTACTGATTTGATAATATCAAGGACTGTGGCCAGGGCTTCTTCCAACTCAGCAGTACCCTCTGAATTCTTGCTGCACTTCAGCATTTCCTAATAAAAAATAAAAAACTACTTGAAAATTTCTTATACCAGAAGCCACTATAAGACATCTCCCTGAAATTTGTGCTGCATAGACAAAGTAGCAGAACTCTAGGGAACAGGGCATTCACCAGGATTGTCATTGAGGACATACACTTTGGCCTTTTTGTCATTTTCAAGTTTTATGGGTTCATATAAGATGAGACAGGACCATTCTGACATATTTACCATGAACTTCTTGAATGTCAGAGAATTACATCCAGGGATTTTTACTCCACAATTGCTAGAAAAGAAACTCAATCTTAATGATTTCAGGTGTTCAAATATTCACCATTTCACTTTGCAATTTGTTCCACAAGGTATTTACTACCACTGTTAAAAATATAAACCCATTTCTGGTCTGAAGCAGGTTTGACATTTCACTCCTCAGATCTTAGTAAGCTCTTCTCAGATAAAGAAATTCTGCATGGGAAGAAGGCACCTCCTGTGTGGATGCTTGTCAAATATCTCACAAATCTCTCTTCCTTAAATGAAATAAGATTTCTTTAATCGAAAAAGGTTTATTTTTTTAATCAAAAATGTTTTTCCTCTGCAACTTCTTTTTCTTGGGGGGGTGGGGAAATAGGCCAGATTACTATAAATCTTCCCTACCTCTTATTCTTTACCTCTGCACTACAATCCAGAGATCTTACATTTGAAAATTTCTAGAGATACAGTAATTAGCAAAAATTCAAACATTATATTCTGCTTGAAATAAGAGAAGATATTCTATTCTCCAACCCTTGCATATGGAACAAAAGAAAAAGTTCTGGAGAAGTTAAGAAGCATGTGCCCAGAAAAACCAAGCAAAACATTTTGAGAGCTCCATTTCTGTAATCACTTTGCATACAGAGATCCTATTTAGAATTCCAAATTTTTAGGGCCAACTACTTCCATAGCCCAGTACAGTTCCTTAGAAGGAAAACTTTTCTTATTTCTATGTGTATCTTTTGCTTGAAAAGTTCTAGTCATAGGTCAGGACTTAATTCTCTTCTTGTAGTCAATGGTTGTAACCTATGCAAATCCTGAAAGACACTAAAAATCTTAATTTGAAATGAAATTAACTGCCTTGCCTCTTGCTCTTCTGCATACAGAGGAGCCCCAAACCTGATTTAGATGCACAGATTGTTTTGGTCTAGAAAGCAGTTAATGCCTATAAGTGCCCATCTGAGATCAGAACCACACTCTGTATCTCTGGTAAAAGCACCAAGGGAAGAAAAGGTCAACAGAAATCCACATATGGCTGGTACAGTCTTGAGAAGACATGAATCTCAAAGTAGCTAGAGGATCCCAAGACTACACCATAGAATTGAAACCAAAGCCAATCAGGATTCCTACCATTAAAGGGAAAAGGTAAGATGACTGGAACCAAAAGTAGTAAGAAAAACTGATCACATATAGTGATGTGTGACCTGATGTTTGGAATTTGCATCCAGTTATCAACTGAAAGAATAAGTTATAAGTTCATTATTAATGAGTCAATAGCTTTAGTGATTGAATTAATAATGAAATAACCATTTGGTTCATCATTAGTGACCTGTCCCTGCCCTATATATCTATCAGTGGAATGAGAGAAGTGTTTGGCTGGATGCAATTTTCATTTCAGAAATGCAAGCTGTGAAGAAACTAAGAAATTCTTGCAATAAGTAAGTTAGTTTAGTTTTGTTCTTATGCTGACTACAATGTCAACAGAAACCATGCTCCAGAAACACCCAGGAATGATTTGAGACTGCTAACTTTAGTAATATTTATTATAGCAAGAGAATTAGACCCCTTCAGAAGGGGAATGGGGGGGGGTGTGGGGTGTGTGTGTGTGGAACTGACATAGCTTTCATTCAGGCATATCATTTTCAGCTACATTTTGGTTTGGAAATAATTTATTTGAGAAGCTGAGGCACCTGTGTGCCTGTAAAACTGGGTTGCAAAAAGGTAGTTTTTAGCAAACTCCAAAGAGCAGCAATCTCTCCTCAAGAGCTTGGGTGACAAGGGCTTAGAAGGTAAAAGCAGGATGCATAGTTTCTAGGATGAGGATGGATCCCTGCTCTCTGAATAGAGGGTATGATGCTTTATAATATTAGCCAGCTTGACTTGAAACCAGACAGTTGAAATAATTATGTCCCAGAATTTAAAGTGAGTCTATCCATTGCTCAAGGCACACATCTTAGGCACTTGTTTGTTACAAATTTTTCACTGACTCTCATTTTCCTACACTTTTAAATGCTTTTGGTGTCAGGGAAAGAGTGCACCATCTTCACAGATCTCTCAGTCCTGGAGAAAGTACTGTCCTTGCCAATGTGTTGCTGCTAAGTACAAAACTGGTCTGACCAGCCTCAGCCCCAATGGCTGTAACCTGTTTTGCCTTAGAATTTTATTTCTTGATCTAATCTTCCTTTTATTTACAGTCATATTTCAAATTAAAAGTAGAATCTGGTTTACTCTTGCTCTACTGAAGACCTTGACATTTTCTCTTTTGTCACAGAACAGTTTCAAGAAATAGAGCCAAATTCACGTCTGAATTACACTGGTGTAAATATACTGCATTCAGTGAAGCTACATCCTTGTTAATGCCCCCCCCCTCCCCCTTGAATATTTGGATTCTTCAGTTTTGTATATATTCAATAACCAGGTCACAGAAATACTGCACAAGTGAATGGTCAGCCAGAACCTCACATGGTTTAAACTGGCACAATTTGACCAGTGCCATGTTAGCTATTAGCAAATAAAAATCACAACCTGAGATCTTCATTGCAAATTTCACACTAAATTTCGTGACAGTACACAACACCACCATTAAGTCTAGAGACTTGAGAACATCATGTAATTCACCTGCATGACCTTCCCATAAGGAAGGTCAGGAAATACCATTTTTAAGAACTGAGGAGATGACGTTAGAAATTTACTCCACCATCTTCAAAAAAAGTCATTGTTTTAAGGCACATATTTCCTGTCACCCAGTTCAGACCAGAATTTCAAGCATGGACCACTCACAGTTCCAACCAAATCAGGAGGGAATTTTATACCTCCATCCGATGGAAAAGTTGCAGAAAATTTGTTCCTAGCTAGGTCTTTAAAAGAGAAGCACCAGAAGGGAGTGGCTGCTTCTGAAAGGTTTGAGTCACAACCATGGGAAAATATCAGGTTCAGAGAGCTGAAAGAGTTACATTAAATAGGGACAGATGCCAGAGACAAAATTTAAAGCATCAGTTCCTGGTTTCAAGCAAAGACCATATACTGATTTAACAAAGCCAAGGTTAATTTCTGTTTAAAGATAAATAAAACAATAACATACTACATAAAATATTTTACCTTATATGTATGTAGCAGTATATATATTGATATACTGCTGTTACTTATTGTGTAAGTACTGCTAAGTTATAACAGACTTTACCTGAAATAGAAGTCCATTCTCTGACTGGTTTTTACCATTTTATGACTTAACATTACAAAATCTTTGTTGAAAAAGTGAGAGAGGATTTATTTGCAGGTAGTCCTTCAGAAAATAATGCTGATGAGCAATTCTGTAAGTAAAACAAGCTATGCATTGGAATCTTTGCACTGTCAAGGAGCATGTACCTTTAAAAGCAACTGGTACTTGGTGATTCTCTGGACTGGCTTTAGGAGATAAGCATCTAGTGAGAGTTTATGATCCAATTTACGCTGACATTCCTGTAAGAGAAAAGAGGGAAGAAAAATACAATTGTTTCTTGTAACATAGGCAAGACACCAAGATCACTGTCATTTGGTAATCTGGAGATTGTACCTCTGAATTAACTGAGGGAGAAATTTGTTCCATGTGCATAGGAGTTTCCAAGTTACTTCTGGCACAGTGACAATATATCTAAACAAGAGCTAATGTTTAGGTTCAACTTAGTGTTGAAATCTGGCATGAGCTTGTAGTCATCTGGGGTTTGCAAAGAAGCCAGAACTACTCTGGTTTGGGTATGGGCTGAAGAGTCAGGCTCCCATCCAGGAAATCAACCTACCGCTCTACCTGATTAGTCTGTTGTAGAGAGTACCTTGACACATACAGAGCACCTGCCATCAGCATAGGAAGTGGGCAGAAAAGTCTGTGTATTGCTCTAAATTTTCCAAAGAAAGAAGAGATACATAAGGAAAATAACTTTGGATGGTCTTGCACTGCTAGTCTACAATCTTTTTTCTACCTGAAAAAAGATGCTGTCTCCACACTGTCTCCAGAGAGCTTCAGACCTTGGCTTGTTCTGACAGTATTTTTCATATATTTGGAGGTCCTCTTTCTGCAAGAAAAGGAGAGCTTCAGTAAGGTAAAAAAAAAGGAATCCACTGAGCATCTGCCTTGAGTCATGCTTTTTCTTACCTTCCATCCTAACAAAGAATTAATACATGGGATAACTGTATGTAAAAACATACTGAGACAAACAAACTTGCTTTTTACTCCTGTAAAAAGTTAAATACACCTGAAAGTGAGATTTTCTTTTTTTTTCCACTTGATGCATAAAGCAAGAAGATTGCAGACTGGAACAAAATCTAATTACAAAACTGTTGTCTTCAGGAGAGGGGAATAAGTGGTTTGAAAACAAAACAAAACATTAGAAAAATAAATATTGTTAACAAAACTGGTGCAGTCTGGTAATTGCTAATAATGCTTACCACATGGCTAAGGTTTACATGTTCAAAACACTCTGAAAATAGTGTTGGCTCTCAATAGCACAAGGATGAATTAGAAAGCAACAAGCATGCCCTGTTAATGTCCCAGGCCAGGCAGGGGAAGAACTTTAAATTGCTTTTGACCAAATCTGATGTGACTGGATTTGCTTGACCTCTATTTACCTTTCACTTCACTCCAAGTGTTCTCACTGACTTCAGTGAAAATAAAGAGAATCTCTAAAAGTCCAGAGAGGTGTGTTTGTAGCTGCCTAAGCTGTATGGGTGGATACAGACAGACAGGCAATTCCTCTGCCAGATTTTTGGCTCACTGACTCTGCACAGGTTGGAACAGAAGGCCTGCAGCCATGCACCCATGGAGCAGTGCCATACAGATTCCTGAGCAGGACTGGATGTGTCTGACCACCTTTATCTGAACCTATCCTGGTGGACCTGACCTCAGTGAATTAAAGCCAGCACCGAAACCAAATCTTGGGAGTTCCTGGCTCTGGCTTCCATGCTCTCAGCCCACTAGACAGCGCCTATACACTCGTGGTGCAGGGAAAAGTTTCTTTGGCATACAGTTACTAGAAGAAACCAGTATAGCTGCTATCTTCCTCTCTGGATCTAGACTGGTGTCACCTTGGTGAATGAGGTGTGAAAGCACAGCTGTGCTATGTAACACCTTACTGCATTAACAATTATGTAATACATAAAGTTCCGTTGTGACTCAGAGTATTAATGGTGCTGGTTTAAAATGAGCCCAGTGTTTTCTTCACACAAATAGAATTGTTTGTATATGTTGCCTCAGAGGGAAGTTAGCAGGGGGTAAACCCCACAAAACTAGAAGTAATAACAATGTGTAATCAAGCATTGCAATTTGTTCCTGGCCCATGGAAACTTAATCAGACAAGGCAAGAAGAACAGGGAGAGCAACAGTCAAGAGTACTATTCCAGGTAAGAGAGAAGTAACAATTTAAATTTAAAGAAAAAGGTGCAATAATCAACAATTTACCAGTAATTTATCATGGTGGAACCACCCTGTGCCAATGAAATCTACTACTGCCTAAAATCAGTGACACCTACTCAGTCAAACACATCTTTAAATGCAGCTTTACGTTCTGTTACAGCATAAAGAATAGGAAATTCCTGGTGAAATTACTAAGATCAGACTCTAAAATGCCAGGAAATCATTAATTGCCCAATTACTCAAATCTCAGTCTTAAATAGTCTACACATCTCTATTTTCATAACCAGAAGTTTCAATTTCTTACTGGTACTTTTACACCATGCTCCTCTCTCCTGTAATGCTTTTCCTTTCTACAGTGATTTGCCTGAGATGTTTAAGTTTTCACCCACATGGATGTATCAGGTTTTCATGGCAAGGTTTTGGTAGTGGGGGAGCTATAGATGTGGCTTCTATGAGAAGCTGCTAGAAGTTTCCCCCATGCCCAAGCCAATGCCAGCCAGCTCCAAGATGGACCCACCACTGGCCAAGACCAAGCCCATCAACAACGGCAGTAACCCCTCTGTGACAACAGATTTAAGAGGAAAACAACTTGCACAACAGAAAGTGCAGCAGGAGAGAAGAGTGAGAATAGGCGAGAGAAACAACTCTGCAGACACCAAGGCTAGTGAAGGAGAGGGTGGAGGTGTTCCAGGCAACTAAACCTTAACACATTCTTACCACTCAGGGGGTAAGCAGAGAATTCAGGAGTAAAGTTAAGCCTGGGAAGAAGGAAGGGGTGTGGGGAATGTGTTAAGGTTTAGTTTTTGTTTCTCACTAACCTACTCTGTTTTTGATTGGTAATAAATTAAGTTTCTCCAAGTCAGGTCCATTTTGCCCATTATGGTAACTGCTGAGTGATCTCTCCCTGTCTTTATCCTTACCCAGAAGCCTTTCATTGTACTTTCTCTCCCCTGTCCAGTTCAGGAAGGGAGTGACAGCAGCTTTGGTGAATGCCTGGTGTCCAGCTAGTGCCAATCCAGTTCATTATCTTTGTTGGCTGTTAATTTATGATTAAATCTTGCTTTGGATTAGCATTTAGCCCTTCAAATTCAACTCACAGGTTTCTGGTCAGCTGCTACAGTCCTTGCACAGGTAGCTTCCTTTTCTAAATACTTCTTTCTCCCTGAATGATCAAATGTCACAAGTGCAGGTTCCTATTAAATTATTATCTTTTCCCAACATTAGCAATAACAACATAAGTAAAGAGTAGTAATCCACTGTGAGTCACTTCTGCCTGGCACCTCATCTGGCACATGTTGGTAAGCAGTCTGACACCTTGTTTCATCCTGAGCCTTCTTGCTTTGGTTTGGGAAGCTTTCCTTCTTCCCACCCCCATGTTTAGCAGATGAGACCAAAGTGTCCCTCTTATTGCTGAAACACTAGAAGACCAATCCTGCAAAGCATTCAGCACATCCCCCTCTTTGAGCATCTGTATGGTCTTTGCCACAGAGCTTTAAGCAAGGTCAAGCATCTTGGTGATAGCATAATAGCTGCCCTGTGGACAAATACAAGCTGCCTTACTTAGTTTATACGAAAATCATACCCTAACAAGGCCAGGCAAAGTGGGAAGGAAGACAAGAGGGGTGTTTCTGGCTCACATTCCACCTGATTTATGCTACTGTGTTTCAGGAGAGAAGCCAAAGAGGAGAAAGTCTGGGACTCCACAGATTATTTCTGCCATCACTTGAAGAATGGTTCATATCCACAGTGAAAGGTTACTAGGTGGCACTGGTGGAGGTGTGAGTGTGTGTGAGGACATGGCAGGGGAATGACTGACAGATGATGGATGGGCTCGGGCACCAGGGTGTCCCCGTGCAGTAACCAGGATGCTTTCAAGCAGCTCTGGAATCAAAGCTGAAAAGTCTCAGCATGATCAGACAGAATAATACTGAAGTATGAATCTAAAAATCCATCTGTTTCTAACCAGAGGCCCACCACACTGTTGTGGCAGTGTGGTTACACCAATATAAAGGAGAAATGAGAAAGTGAATCTGCAACAACTTGAGTTTCCTCACAGAACTCAGCATCACCTTCACAGCAGCTGTTTCAGTTTCTCCCCATGGTAAAGCAACCACAATTACAACTCAGAGCAAGCCAGAAGCCTCTGCTCAGCAGGAAGGCTCAAAAAGCTGCCAGATCATGGGGAACACAAACAGACAACCAGGCATTTGTTTGTTATGCCTAAAGGCAGGCCAACAGAAACAACAAATTTCTGGACTTTGTGGGTTCTTCTAAAAACAGAATGTAAGGGCAAGTTCCTGAATGAAAGGTGCTACTGTGTGAGCAGACATCTCAGGAGAGAGACTTCTGCTTCCTTCGCATGAAATTTGAAATAGGGAGAAAGAAAATGCATGATTTAACCATTCAAGAGAGTTAGTGTTGTTTCACCAGGCCATAGAAATTTATAAGCAAAGATAACAGAGTGACTGATTTTCTTTCATTTCACACCTGAACTATAGCTTTAGTGCTAATTTCACTTTGGTAGAATGAGGAGAATTGGGCTCAACAGCTAGTTTTACAGACAGAAACTTAAGCTACAATATTTAAAGATGGAACTTGAACTTTCTGCAGAATTACAGGATAAATTCTGTATCAAGAATTTCTCTTTAGCTCCAAATCCTGGGATACTTGCAGCATATAGACTAATCTATGCTTATTGGATTTCAAAGGTCTGTATTCTTCAAAACCTGCTTGCCCTATTTTGCACAATGATTTTGCCACAGTATTTTCCTGCTCAGCATCTGAATCTTAGGGTAACAACACATTCCTTAGTAGTGTCATTTACTAAAGCTCTAAATTCTGGCTGTTATACGGAAAATAATTCACAGGACTTAAGTCATATTTACACTTGTATGAAGCCTTTCACTCTGACCTGTTTGTAAATTGGGAGCCTACCCTTTGGAAGTATCACTTCTTCATAATTCCCTTTGAAATCGTGGAGATGCAGCAGTGCTCAACACCTCTGACAACTACAGTACACAACTTGATCCAAACCTGCCTTCATTTCATACAACACCTTGTTAAAAAAAGATATAACATGTACCCTGGAAAAGCTGCAAATGCTAGATGTAGTGTACAGTAGAAGCAGGAGATACCTTTGGCTACAATGAAGAGGACAGGTTTTCCTATTTCTTATGTCTTTTTCGCTTCCCATGCAAAAAAACTGTCTTAAGCAGTTTTGCCTGAGTATGAAAACAGGAGCAACTCACCAAAACACTTTTTTTTTTCATATTAGTAGGGCAGCTGAATGGCTGCTATATAAAACAAACACCTTTTGTTATGTTACAGGAAACAGAACTAGCAGCCATGCTTACAGGGGCAGGGAGGGACATGGGACACAACTGGTAGCTTTCAGAGAAGAGATCTGCAGAACTTAGGCACTAAAATTCACAGGAAGTGAAGATACACACATCTGACCAAAGCTACCACTTCCTGTTGGTTTTAGGCTCCTCCATAAGCAGAGGTCACTACTTCTAAACAAACAGCTAACCCTCACCACTCCATACATGTGGAGAGAATTGGTCATAGAATTTTATAAACAAGTAACTGAATCGACCTGACAGAATCTTACTGAGCTGGTGAGGTTTCACCACACAAGGAAGATGATAGACTGGACCAGTTCTAAGGGAGTAAACCTCCTGAAGGATGAAGAGAAAAGAGTGATAAGGGAGAAGCCAGATGTACTGTCTGCACTCAGACTAGTTTGCTGTGATACCATTCTCTGCTTATTTACAGTAGGGTGGTGTCTGGGATACGTCAGACTGCCAGTATAGCTCCGTCTAATATGAAAAGCACGTTAAATGTTTGGATCACCAACTTATTTCTGTTTAACCAGGGCTTAAAATTCATTAGTAAAACTCTGGTAACAGATCTCTTCCTGCCAGTAAACCAGGTAAAGGTTCAGATTTCAGAATATACACTTGTTAACTGTGGCTTAATTTGTCAGTATCTGCTTTCATGAGTTTCCCTCATTCACCAAAGCAATCAGCGTGAAAGGATGGGAGTTAATCTGTAAGCACTGGAGGATAAGACCATAAATATTCATACAAACCTGCAAAAGGATTTACTTACTCTTTTCAAAAAGCATCGGGCAAGAAACTCAGGATTTTCAATGCACTTTTCTATCTCCTTAAGGAAAATCCTGAGAGGGAGAAAGGAAAGCAAATGGTAATGTCACATCCCTCCCACACTGTGTGCTCGCTGCTGTGTAAACCCAGCTTAAAGCCTACGGTTTTGCAGTGGGGATTCAGTGGGAAAAGTAACAATTCTGACACACAAAGAAATGTGTCACACATGTTGTAGAAAATTGGGATGTGGATCACAGCTGATTGCCTGGATCACCAATATTATCATGTTTGCATCTGCTCACAAGCATCTGATACATCTGGTTCCTCTGACTATTAGGGTTTGTTTAAAATATGTTGCACAAACATCTGCTTCCCATTTGCTTTTGAAGATTTTTCAGAACAGCTAGAAAAGACTGAAAAGCTCTATCAGATGCAGTTGCTTAATCAGCAAGCAGTGAAAATATATGATGTAGTCCAAAGACTTCTGCAGTGGCAGTCAATGCACTGCGTCTTTAGGGAAAGAAAGGCCAGGCTTGCAAAGGGAGGGGAATGTCATCCTCCAAATGGAAAACACATTCTTTCAAAATAATATATAAACTGGAAAATATTTTTTTTTTTTTACTCTGTATCAACTATTCTGGATTAATATTTAAACTTGCAAAAGAGAATTTTTTAATTTCTATTTTTCAACTCTTTCATATGGACAATTATTATCTAAGACAGCTCCTAAATTCTCACTTTGGTAACAGCCAGTTTTACTTAAAATCAAGGCTAGGAAAAAAAAAAAATAAAAAATAAATCAGGAAATCTGGAGAAGCAGTCCTAAGCTTTGTGTTTTGGAAGAGGATTAAAAAGAGGTTAATCTTGTTCATAACTGGTATTCTGCAGTTATAGGCACTAGATCACCTTGTCCACAGTGTGGACACTGCTTCTGGAGTGAAGGATAAATTCCTTAAGAAAAGTGCTTTCATATATATTAAGTATATATATTATTATAAATATATTGTTTCAAATATATCATGTCTTAATCTGAACACTAAGATGACTTCCTCATAGAGGAATTTTGCCAGAGAAAGAACATCAGGATTTAGTTCTGCAACACCCACCAGTGTACCAAGAGAGGTGGTAAAATACTTGTAATAGGGACATTCAAAATGGATAATGCCAGAGAAAATCATTCATAAATGCAGAAGAGGGTATAATCTTTCACAAAAAGATGAAAGACATGATCTTGGAGGTGTTATCCACACATGGGTTTTATAGGATACACACAAAGGCAAAGCGAGTATGACAAACCACCCCACAGAAGGAGCAGACATGACAGGAATATTCAAGGATGCAGGACAACCATTATTTCCCACATGCCTGTTGTGGAATTCGTAGATTTCTGGGAGGTTTCCAAAAAGAATTTCCTTCTTGTTCTGGAGAGCAGATGGAATCAGATGTGCTAGACTGGGATTGTCCATTTCTGAAGCATAGCCCTGCAGAGAAGAGTGGAAAATAACACCAGCCTGTTTTTACAAGGAAGCACTGTCTGAAACACTGAAAAGCCCCAAAGTCTATATGCTTTTTGTTTTCAGCAGAGCACACATAGGCTTCTCCTATGCCTGCTTCTTTACTGCTTCCATGAATTCCTGATGCTTCTAATTTTCCTCAGAGCTTTTCACCCCTGACAGTAGTGCAAGCACATTTTTGACTACACGCAGACAAATTACTGGATCAAAAAAGATGAAATTATGTCCCTAGGATTCAAAAGGCATTTTGGTCCTGTAGGGACAAAAAACCACTAAGTTTGATAGACACATTTTTCTGCTACTCTGTTTCACTGAAAAAGGGTTAGTCCGGAATTATTTGTTGAACTGTGATATTCGGCTTGATTATTTAGTTGTTTCTTGTAGAAACTGGATTGTGTTTCTTCAATAAAAACTTACAGAAGAACATTGAGTGCAAATTTTAAACTCACTAGTAAAATATCAATTATCAGAGCTGTCAGCTCCCACAGATCAAATCCAACAAAGAATCAACCACATGGTTGTAAAAAGAAACTATGCACTCCTTCAAATACAAGAAGGATTGAGCCCTACTCAGCTTCCATCCTCCCACAGACAAGAGACCACAGACTCCACACAGAGTATGCCAGTGTCCTGAGTTTCAAAAGCTCAAGGGTTACATTTGCAGTGCAAGCTGCTCTTTTCTGTGTTCAGACACTACAAGGGACAATAAACAAGAGGAGGAAGATGGCCTTTTTTCTCAACCACTTTTTCAAACTTACATTCACAGAAATTTAGTGACTGGCCCCACGGAAATCAGTGCTGCTGTTTCTGAAGCCTATTGACAATATTTGAAAAGATACATTCTTAACTATCCCTCTGTCCATAAGCCAGAACCACACAGCTTTTATTACTCTGAGGGACAGGGTCAGAAAAGGTGCCTCTTCCTTTAAGCCCTCAGGAAATCTGTTCCAAACATCCTCTTCATTCTCCATCTCCAAGGCTGAGCTACCTCGATAACAGAGCCTGTGAACTCTAAACAGAAGTGGGAGGTGAGAGTGCTCAGCTCATAAAGGGTGTGCACCCGAGCTGATGACTTTGGGAGTCAGCACCAGAAGTCATTACAGGAGAATTTCTTACCTCTATGATACTTTGAAGTTCTTCTACATAAACCCGTTCTGTTTCTATCAGCTCATTGATTATGTGGCTAAAAAGAGAAAGGTGGAAAGTTACAGTGTTTACTAACTGTTTGATAAAGCACACAAGAAAAAAAAACCAAACCAGTTTTCCTTGCTTATTCATATTTATGTTTCTGACTCTTAAAAAAAATCCCAAACTCCTGTCACATATCCAAAGGTCATTTCTCCATACTTCAATATTTTGCCTTGTTCATAGTCATTAAAGTCCTAAACACTCCTTAGACTTATTTTTTCAGCTCATTTAAACTTCATCTTGGTTGCCTATGTTATTTTAAACCTACAAACATGAATAAAAGGATTAAAAATGCACTAGGAGGCAAATAAAAAAAGGCATCCTTTTCTAACAATAACAATACTCAAAATGTGGTTTTAGTTCCCAAGGATGTTACATTTCTGGTTTGCTTCTTCTATAAAATAAATAAAACTGTTGATTAGGCTTCCTCTCTTTAATACATTGTAAAAACAAGCAATAGGATGGTGTCAGAAGTCTGAAATTATGAAAGTAAATTAGAGTAAAATACTTATTCTATATTTTGGACTTTTCATTTCTAACAGTTCAATGCTTCTTGGGAACTTGGAGACATAGATCTTGAAGATGTTTGATCAATTGCACAGAAATACAGATGTAACCAATTCAATTTTAGACAAATAACTCATTAGATTTTAAAAGAAAAATGCATTACATCCCAAGCTTTTTTTATGCATCACTTGTGCCATATTCTCAAGAAAATGTTTGTTTAAATACTGTTATGAACAAAGTTTTCAGGTTAACCCTTCCAGAGGTTTGACAAGTTTCTCCAAGTAGAAAATAACTAATGCTGAGAATTCCTTTCCTGGTCCAAGTTTCACAAGAGTCTGTAACCACACAGCTACATCAAGCAAAAGCATATCACCAAAAGACACTAGGGAGTAATGTCTAGAGGAACTGGAGTATGGCCATAACCAGCAGACATCTTGAAGCTACTAAAGTGTAGGCAACTATTGACATCAAAATCAGCACACGCTTTTGTCCAAGGACAAATTTCTTGAGCTTGGAGACCCCTCTCCCTCAGGAGAGACCTGCCACTTTACAAATAAAATTAGTACCATCAATCTCAGGGTTTCCCTGGAAATGTACTTTTGTGTTTTGTCAAAAAATATTTTAATTAGTACTTGCTCTTACAGCTGACTGAAACAAATAGAAACTTTTATGGTTTGATGTGCCTTTCCTTTTAACACCCACTGAAGTTACTGCACAGACAAGGATGCAAAAATGGACAAGCAGATTGCTACTGTTATAGCATCACTACCACCTGCAGCACTGCAAAGAAATCAGAAGGGCAATGTACAACTTAGTTGTAGAATAAAAATCTTAGGATGGTCATCAAAGCCAGCTAACACACCTCATCAAGCTCAAGCCACTAATGCTTATCAATCTACAACACAAACTCTAGCAGCAGAAACACGTTGAATCAGACATATATGTAGTGGTCACTATCTGCTTCAATCTAAGTAGCTCAAATTACATTTGTCACTCTGGCTATCAGCTTCAGTAGAGAAAATTGGAGATTCAGGTAAGCAGCTAGTAGTAGATACAATAAGGCAGACACAGGAGTAAAATTTCCCATGCAAATTTCACACTTGCATTGGCACAGCAGTGTGACCACAGAAACTGTGCCTACATCCTACCTGTGCACACAGACACTGTCTGCAAAATGATCTGCAAACATTCTAACTTTTAGCTCTCCCCAGAGCCAAAGGAAGGTTATATTCTTGGTTTCCTTGACAGGCCTAGCAAGAACAGCTCTGCATTTATTCCATGAATTGGAGAAGAATTTTGACATGGTTTTAAATGGTCATTCCATCAGCTATAAGCTTTGAAATATCTTTAACTTCACTTCTAACCTCAAACCTATTTATTTAACTAAACCTCAAATTCTGTTCTCCACATCCAGAATACCTAAAATTTCATGTTGCAGCAATTCAAACTTCATGAGGTTTGTTTAAGGCTCATGATACACATTTTCCAAAGAGCAGCTCCATTGTTTAAAAAGAAAATATAGAGCAGGTGACAAAGCCAGAGAAACTTACTGTTTTTACATTTTAATCTAAGTTCATCTTACTGTTGAGAGATGCTTATTTACCTGCAAACAAGACACAGATCTTCCAGATGTTATTTAGTCTGTTACCTAACAGGCTACATCAGGACTGACTCTGAAGTAAACCCTACATTTAGCTGACAATTATATCTGAAAAGCAAATTATTTGTCCACAGGTTTCCTAGTAACTGTCATAAACAAGCAACAGTGTGGTGCATGTCAAAAGCACAAACTCAAAGTAATTCAATAAGTAGAATAGAGGCCTTTAGGGTATTTTACTCTCTGGCTTTCTATGAAAGATGAAGCGAAAATGAATTAATTTAATCTTTTCTAAATCTAGTTTAACATAGAGTACCAGCTCTTGAATCTTACTGTTGAATGAATTATAAGAAATCTGAGGTTTTAATAGATTTACTGATCTTAATTTTGTTTGGAAATACTGTCCATTCAGGGTATACAAAACCCAAAAAATATCACATGAGGAATGTTTTCTTAAAGGAAGTTCTCTGGGACTTCTAATATACTGCCTTTGTAGTATAAACCATGAGTCTGTACCTAAAGGGTAACAATTTCCCAGTACTTCTCCACAGTGAGATGGCAGGATCTGCTGCCTAAATAAGACTTTTACTACTCAGGTTTCTTAGTGGTTTTTCGATGGTGGGGTTTTTTTTGTTGTTGTTGTTTTAACTGTAGTCTTTTTCCAACCACAAATTGTGTCCACATGAATAAAAGAGCAATTTGACCCAAGATCCAGCGCTGTCAGCCTCAGCACACATGCTGTGGAGCTGTTTTTGTACTTGTCTCTTAGTACTTATGGCCAAGGACATCCTTCCAATTTCTGTGCTCTAGAACAGGAGCTGTGTGCTCAAGCTCCCACTGTCCCCAAAGCAGAATGCTGCCCATGCTTCTGCAAAGTGGAAGCTGGTGCAAATTCTATTCCCAAAGCTACCACTTGTTGAAAGTGTTGCATGATATGATCCATCCATTTCTGTCTGTGCCCATCCCAGTCTACAGATGTTATTTTATGTCACAACACTGTTCTTCTGAAAGTGTTATTCTGTATTTCTTTCTCTGACACATTCAGTGCTGCAGCAGCCACCAGGAACAGTCAGCATAAACAAGGTAGAAAAGAGCCTTCCATAGCTGCAGTGCTCCTGCAGTAGCTTACCTGAATTGCTCTCCAAACAATAACCATAGCAGCAAGATCTCAAACATTAAAGGCTGTTGCATATGAATCACTCTCTTGTCAAACTGTTAACAATATGAAGTTGTGTGCTTGGTCCAGGGCCTTTCACAGACCTTAGAACTGCCCTGATAAAGAAGCCATTTAAGAATAATAAATTAAAGAGCTACATAAGAGTGTCTTGCTGCTGTAGGGGAAAGCATTGAGAAGGTATAAAAGAGATACTTTTACACTTACTGTGAGCATGCTAGGTTGGTTAGTAAATGGTGAAGTAGAAAGCTCACTATATGGCACAAGGGATTTAATGGCACCTGAGGTAGTCTAACAGCCTGGAAACTGGTAGTAATGTAATCTGATTTGCATCAAGCCACAAGGGGTGAAATGTTCATCTCTTCCAGATACTGTGGGGCATTGAGGGTAACTCAGCATGCACCTGCTGAGTATCATGTTTAAGGAAAACACGATGCAGCAATTGACAGGACTATTGTCACAGGAGTTCTTCCAACTCCCTTTTCGTCTTGTATGGCCTCAACAGGCATGACTAGGTTTGAAGTCTTTTCTTGTGACCAGCTACATCATAAGTCCTCTTTACTTTTTCCAACATTTGGACAAAGGTAATATTGCAAATGAAAACATACATTGTTTCTAAAGAGAAGGGATATTGGACTGTAGATGAGAAACTAAGACAAATATTGCTAATCTTGTCTCTGTCAATAACAACAGAAATTAAACAAAAGTTGAAGGAGTGAAGAATATGAGCTAACCAATGGCAGAGCATAGATATGGACCCTTACTGTATTTAGTGTTTTGACCTTAACTCAGTCCATTCAGTCTCTTTTTTGTGTCCATGTCCATGTTACATAGGAAAGCTTCATGAAGATTTTTACCAGCTTCTGAGGGCTTTTCTCCAGTCTTGCCACACACACTGCTCACTAGTCTTAATCAGCAGACTGCTTCCTTGAAAACAGCAGCAGCACTGATATATCTGCCACCCCACCTGCTCTTATATTTGCTTTTGCCTTCACAGAAAAACATGAAAACAGGAGACGGAGCCAGGGAGGACCACTTGAAATATTGTCCTTGGTGCTAAGGGACTGCTCTTGGTTCGGCCAGTATGAGATCTTGTATCCTATAAACAGAATCACTGCAGTTATCTGTGTCTGAGAGGAGTTAGAGGTAATTTGTAATTTCAGGCTAGAAGCAGTTTGCAGCCTCAGCTTTAGACTCAGCATTGTAATTACAGGAAAGACACTAACAGTCCCCTTGGTCCTGGAAATTGGAGCAAAGAACAGCTGCAACTGGCACGTGTGAGGTTGGTAGGGCAAGAGTAGATCTTCCACACTCCATTGTTCCTTCATTTTGGAGATATTTTACAGGAATATGAGGTTTGGATTGCAAAGGTCCAAGGACAACAAAACTGAGTTGGCTGAAGTTTATGGGCAGTTCTCACAAGGAAAGTTCCTTGCCAGGATCATTCCCAAGTAAGCAGGTCATCAGCAAGGATGGTGAAAGTTTAGGCTTCAGACTCCATGGAGTCTGAGAAGTCCAAGATCCTATCTATAGGCATTCCTGTTGCAGTAAACCTTCATTCCACCGCAGTATACTTGCTCCCTCCCAAAGGAACAAAGAATCACCAAATTAGAAGGGTTCCAAAGGTGGAATATTCTGGTCCCAATAATACGTGACTAGCTAGCTTGCTTGGTGTGGAAATAATGATGTGAAACACTGTTCAGGAGAGCAAGGCCAGGTTTTCTTCTGTGCAGGGAGTTTGCTATGTGTCCTAGGAGAGAGGGCTCAGCTACCAACCTTGCAAAGCACTCTGTAAGGCAGGACCCTTGCTCCTACCACAACTTCACAGAATTAGGATGTGGATGTGGCTGTGGCAGGGAGAGATCACACACAGACCCACTGACGGGTTGTTGTTCAGATGTTCCTCCAGCAAAGAAAACTGCTTGTTATGGGAAACAGTTAAAATGCATGAACTATCTCACATTTCTTTGAATTATTGATTTGGGTTTCTAATGAAACATCAAGGCCTTGGTTACACTAAGACCACATTTCCCACAGATGTGATTTCACATCAGATTGCTTTGGGTAGATTATTCTTGCCTTGGCAGCCATAACATCCTGTGGCCCTGCAGCACTCCTAAGACCTCGCACATCAAGCCAGTTTCCACCACTCCTAGCTTTAAGAGGCACTGCAGTGCCAGCACAATAAGGATGATAAAAAAGGAGAAAGTAATAGGAAAACTGTTTCTACTTTGTCATTAGTGCTCTCTCTGACCCCTGGCAAGTTAGTCATGCCATGCTGAAGAAAAAAAAAAAGATAGCAAAAAGAATTCTCTCCAACAAGGGTGAGGAGGCAGGAGCTGCAAAGTACAGCTGCAAAGCATCAGGAAGAGATCTATTTTTAGCCAAGGCTGTAAGTGAAAACTTGAAACTGAGGTAAATGTTGGTATTAATTAGCACCTTCCACTTGTACAGGTGCATTTCTCTATCATTTAGACCAAATGTAGCTACTAATAATGCTTTGGACTGTGCAAATAGCAACTAGCAATGTTGTTAAGCAAGGATAAACTAATCCTGTACTGCATTGCCTTGTTGCAACAAAACTTTTGTACGTAGACAAGCTGGCTTCTCATGGTAACTGAGCACACCACTAGGAAAGTCCTCATCACAGTGACCATGAAGAAGACATGTACCAGCCTGTTACATATTAATAACTCTTCCTCCTCCCTTCTTAACAATATAAGAAAAAGGAAACATAATTGAATAGCCAGCCAAGCTCCTCAGCTGTGTCAGGTCGTGCAACCCCATGCCATGCTACAGGCTTGGGGAAGAGCAGCTAGAAAGCAACCCAGTGGAAAAGGACCTGGAGATGCTGGTTAACAGCCAGCTGAGTATGAGCCAGCAGGGTGGTCAACAACATCCTGTCCTGGATCAGAAATAATGTGGCCAGCAGTACTAGGGCAGTGATTGTGCCCCTGTACTTAACACTGGTGAGGCTGTAACTCAATACTGTATTCAGTTTTGGGCCTCTCACTACAAGACAGATATTGAGGTGCTGGAGCATGTCCAAAGAAGAGCAACAAAGCTCATGAAGAGTCTAGAGAATGTCTTATGACAAGCATCTGAGGGAACTGGGGCTGTTTAGCCTGGAGACAAGGTGGCTCAGAAGGGACCTTATCTCTCTCTACAGCTGCCTGGAAGGAGGTTGGAATAAAGTAGGCTTGGTCTCTTCAAGTAGCAAGCAAGAGGACAAGAGGAAATGGCATTAAGTTGTGCCAGAAGAATTTTTAGACCGGACGTTTGGAAAATCTTCTTCACCAAAAGGGTTGCCAAGCATTGGAACAGGCTTCCTAGGGAAGTGGTTGAGTCACCATCCCTGGAGGTATTTAAAAGATGTGCAGATGTGGTGCTTAGGGACATGATTTAGTCTTGGATCTGACAATGTCAGGTTAATGGATAAACTCAATCTTACAGGTCTTTTCCAACCCAAATGATTCTACTCCATGATTATGCAGGTTTGTATCAAAAGAATTCTGGTAGAAGTAGTGTCAGATGGTTTCTCTGCTACCTTATAAAAAACCCTACAGTGAAACACCAAGCAGAAATAGCTAGAGACCACCACAACCTATTAATATCTCCTCTGGCAAAATCTCAATGGCTTTTTGCTCATACAGTTACTATTTATGCATCCTGCTCAGATGGCAACACAAAACTAATTCAGGATTTTTGTTTCCATAGTGTGCTTTTTTTCTAACAAACTCATTGGCTCACTTCCATTCACAGATCATCTTTCTGTGTCAGGATTTGCTATCACAGGTTCCTGTCCTGATAAGGAGCCCTTTCCCAGAAGAGGAATTGGAGATACCAAATAGAATGAAACCAGTGGGCTTTGCTGAGAGGAAAAAAAATAAAAACAATTTAAAAAAAACATCCAAAAATCACAACTACTGCTCCAAAGTTATTATGCTGCAGAAAACCTGTCTGCATGAGTGATGTGGAGCCAGCAAAAGTGTCACTCATGCATGGGCACTCTATCTGTCTTGCAAAAAAGCATGGTGCCAGCAAGATGAAGTGTTACTATTTTCAACAGCTGACACAGCAGAAAACCATCGTGCAAGGGCAAAACACTCAGTGGAATTTATTAAATCAATACAAGTAAAATAAACATTAGTTTTATAAATGCA
Organism: Galbula dea; assembly: GCA_013399015.1. Taxonomy (NCBI): domain Eukaryota; kingdom Metazoa; phylum Chordata; class Aves; order Piciformes; family Galbulidae; genus Galbula; species Galbula dea. The sequence goes on from VWZX01011325.1 coordinate 180,872, forward strand.
AGTAAATTACATAGAGATCTACTCACATTGAAAATACTGGCTCTTTCTTATTTTTGAAGCCTAAAGTATTACAAAAGGCCTAAACAGAACTGTTTGGTAGTGCAACAGATACATATACTTAGAATAAGCATCAGCACTGGATAGAGAAAAATTTACTAGCTGACAGGAAAGGGCACAGTGGTAAAGACCTTCTTGAGCTAGCACTCTGGCTAGTCTGGAGGTTGTCAAATTTCTGTTTCTGAACACAAATAAAATAAAATGATATATTTTCTGCAAAGATATCTCCTTTCGACATCATAGATGGTGAAACCCTCAGTGTCCCAGGGGAAATAGAAGCAGCAACAAATAGCACATCCAGTTTTGAACTAGAAATTCCTACAAGAAATTCTAAGATCAGCCTAATCTTAAAATCTCAGAACTACCTCTGTGCTATAGAATCAAAAGAAATGACAGCACATCAGCTGCTGCACAGAGGAAACTTCCATTCCACCTACATAATTGCTTTTAAGAGGAATTTTCTTTTTCATTTCTCCTAGTGCTAAAGTGCACTTTTCCAGTTGAAAAGTATTCTTAGCTGAAATTGTGCAACAGCTCAAGTGAAATCTAAGTAATGAGTCAGTTGCTGTACTTTGCCTCCTAAAGTGGAATGAAAGATCATTCTGGATGTAAGAACATTTGTTTGAATAGAACTTTATATTTGTTAGTTAATAAATAAAACATTTCTGATTTCTTTAACATATTAATTTTTTCCAAATGAAAGACTTGAAAGAACAATGATTGTTCTTAAAGTGCATTTCATGGCTGCAAATGAAGCACAACTAACTAACTTTGAGAAACATAAAGAATTTAGATAGTATACTCCACCTCATCTGAAAATTAGTGCCCCTTAGTGAAGAATTTGTCATTGCCTGCCTATATGATCCTATTCTGCTGCAATGTCAAATGGATTTGTCCAAGTTACTATGGAAGTTCTTCTGAGCAGAAGGGACTATATCTTTGTTAGAAATACTTCATCACTGAAGCCAACATTTATAATATTTTGCTGCTTCAGAATTTATCTGATCTCTTCACATATAAGGAATTGTCCCACATTCATTGCTCCCAAAACAAATGACCTTGGGGAAATATTTTTATATATCTTAATTAGTTGACCTACATTGTAAAAACCAGAACATAGTTGTTAATGGAGAGGCAAATTAAAGCACCTACAGAGAGGAATAATATGAATAGAGGACTAAAAGTCAAGCAAGAGTTGTTCCTCATCTCAGCTGTGCATCTACATTTCATCTACACCAAAATGATGCAGCTCTGTACACAAATCTGAGCTAGCTTTGGACAATGTGGATGCTGCAAGACTGGTCCTTACTACAAACTAAAATAACATACTGAGTAGCTGTGTAAATATTTGTCAACTACCCATATTTGTGAACTACCCAGCAGGACCACCTTGTGACTTCAATCTTTCAACCCTGCAGCTGCACCTTTCCTATTTGATAATAAAGATATATATATAGCTCTGTGATATCCCAGCAGCAAGTAATCAATTATCTAAAAGGAGGTGAATATTTTACAGATCAAATTTGCTACTAATGCAGCTGCTAAGTGGTATTAGTATTAGGCCATATTTTAGTAGAGTAAAATAGTATTAGTTTGATAGTAGATTGTTATCCCAACAAGCTACCACAGACACATGCTTGTAAAATATTTACATGTAACTAAGACATTTCAGGTTATCAGGCTGGTCCCATACTGTGGAGACTTCCATGTCATTCCTTAGCACTGTTTGTCTGCTTCAGATGATGAGTATGTACATCTAGGCCACAGAATTCATTTAATGACTCAAATTTTACTACTCTTCCTTAGAAACATTATGTCTTAGGGCCAGACAGGTTTAGTACAGCTGGATCTGTCATTTAATTCATAGAATCATCAGAGTTGGAAAGGACCTTAAAGATCATCTAGTTCTAACCCCTCTGCCTGGCAGGGACACCATCCACTAGATCAGGTTGCCCAGGGCCCCATCAAGCCTTGTTTTAAAAGCTTCCAGGGATGAGGCTTCCACAACCTCTCTGGGCAACCTGTTCCACTCTCTAACCACCCTCATAGTGAAGAACTGCCTCCTAATATCTAATCTAAATCTGCCCTCCTCTAGCTTGCATCCATTTCCCCTGGTTCTATCACTGTCTGACCTCCTAAAATACAACAAAGTATATTGTGTAAAGGACTTAAAGTGAGGACAGGGGAGAAAGAAATAATTCTTCACTACACTTGCCTAAGAATGGATTTGATCTGCTAAACTGAGGTCATTATGGACACTCAAGTTCAGCAGCCAACATAGGAAGCTCACTGCTTTTTAAAATATAAAAATATCTATATATGTATAAATGTTAAATTGAGATTATCAATAGAGTCATGTTGAGATTTACTAACTTCTTTCTGGCTAGTAAGGACTAGGACATACAGTCACAGATTATGTTCAAAAGAAAAAACTAAAATAAAACAGCCTAGATTTTGCATATCCTATTGTGGGAAATTCACAGGGTGCCTGTGTCCTGGAAGCCATTTCCTTCCTGGATGTTTTCTTAAAAGTTGGAAATAGAGCAGGTAAAAAGATCTTTAGATTTGTAATAGTTTGTCTTCTGCAAAAACTATTTAACAGCTTTTTTCCATGCTCAACCTGACTTTTAAGGCGGAAACTGCTTGCAGTTCACGTGCACTATATTTTTTCCAATCCTTTGTAGACACAATTTAATGATATCCAAACACCAGCTGACCTCATTGAGCAAGAAATCTGATAAAGGCTGACAGCTCTGTGGATTTTCCCACACAGAGTGGTAAGGCATAGTATTTGAAAAAGGGCTTTTTGTATAAAAGCAAAAGTTTCAGTGGTAAACCCTCCAAACTTTAAAACAGACAAGACCAAGAAATCCCCAAATGTAGGATAACAGAAACTTAATGGAAACTCTTTCTATTGAGAATTCATGGTAATTACTGATGCTAAGGCTTTCAGTAAACCTAAACCATGCCCACAGCCTCTCCTCCATATCCTGTGTAGTCTCAGGTAGGTGTGCTTGCTGACCTACTGTGAGAGAGAAGTATTGAAGCACACAGGACTCTGCTCCTTACAGATTGCTAGACCACCCTAATCTCATACTCCAGAGCATCTCTATTAGGTGGTGCAACTAACATCTCTCAGACCTGTGGTACTCTCACCCTCATCCTGATCCTGCAAGAACCTTTTGTGCCATGCAGAGCCATTTTGGAATGGGACAGAGAAGCTAAATACAAAACTATCATTCATTTCATGCAACTGGCAACACAAATACTATCCTGAAGTCCCCACTGGTGAAGGGAGAGAAGAACTCCAGTGGTTTTGATTATCATGACAGATGTGCTCAAGAGCTTTGTTCTTCAAGATTTTGGAAGGCAGTTTGGGTAGAAGGAGGAATTAGATTATTAAAATTAATAATAGATTTTACAGACAGCCCTGAGTTTACATTGGAGGAGCAGTCCAGAGCAGCACATGTTGTCATTAGAAGTGATGGGATGGATTTAATGAAGGTTCCTACTTCCTATGTGGGTTTGTATTTCAGTCTGAGACAAGACCCTAAGAAAACCCCATCCTGCAAAAATCTGCTTTCTCCATGTAACAGGACATGGCACTGTGCTAGGCTTAACATCTATGGTCCTCCTGCCCAAGCTTTGGTAGATCTTTTGGATATACCCTGCTCTTAAACATCCTCAATAATTAACATGCTGTGGGGCTTTGAGGGGAAATAAATCAAGCTTTAGCTACATGACAATGGGAATGGAACAGGGAAAGAAAATCCTGACAAGCTAAAATGGAATTTATGGGAGCAGCTGGAACACATATTCTGCTTTAGTTAAACTCTTCTTGGCACGTTTACATCAGTAAGTTGTGAGCTGCTACAGCTGAGGAGCAAATATATCTATCCTTTGTGTGTGTGATGCTTTCTCCACAGTAGTAATCTGGGGCTGGCAAGGACCATACCATCTGCAGCTACCACACTGCATCTAGCAGTGGCTGGGAATCACAGCTCTGAGAAACATCCATAATCATTTACTAAGCTATACTTCAGACAACACTCTCTACCACACCCCTAGAATGCCACTTACAGAATTTATGATAAACTTAGAGAATGAAGGAGAGACACTCTCTGTTGGAAAATATCCCAAACTCAGAAAGCAGATTGAGAGAGTTCTAATGTAGAGTCCAGCTAAAGAATACCTTCAAAGTGCCATTTTACAGAAAATTCTTACAATTGCAGATTGCAAGAAGCTAGGAGGATATTATCCAAATTTTTCTAATCAGCTGCTAATGGCTTATACAGGATGTCCATTCTTCTGCTTTTTTCTTTCCCTAGAAAAACAGCAGGCTTGGTTTATCAGTCTCAGTGGCTGATACAGGTCTTACACAAGCCTTGCCTACCCTGGAAATGTCTAGTTTGCCATGTGAGCATTTGACTGTTTAGCCCACATCCAGGGCTAAGCTATAGCACTGTAGCAGTTCTATCACCCAATGTCCCCTCCACAGCCAGGAAGGTGGATCATGAAAAGGAGAAGAGACTCCCAGGCTAGAGTGAAAATGAATTTAACAAACCAGCAAAACTAGCATTACTACTGATGTCAATATTAAGTACAGAAAATTATACTCACTCAAGCAAATGTACAGCAGTCACAATAAAAGAGAAAACATTCCTCAGGAACAGAACAATAAACAAGTCCCTCCAGTGATGGGTAGGAACTAAAGAAACACCCATCATCACCAAACTTTCCCCTTTATAATGAGCATGAGATTTATGGTATGGGATACACCTGTAGGCAGCTTGGGTCAGCTGCCCTAGCTTTTGCCCCCTCCCAGCTTAAGCTGCTGGCTGACTCCAAACTGCTAATGGCCTGCATACCATGGCTGGTTATGATTCTATCCCAGTGAAACCAGCATAGTGTTTGTACTAAGAACTGGGGCTGGGTGCAGTTGCAATGGTAAGTGGAAGAGATAAGAGCTATTCCAGAGGTTGGATCTCTTGGTATCCTCTACCCATGCAGTGAATCTGGCCAGAGAGGACCAGTGGGGGAGCCAGCAGAGCCAACCAAAACCCATGTGTTTTTACCAAGAATAGCACATTCATGTTATTTAGCTCTAATTCAGGTTAGATGCCACAAAGCCAAGATTGTCCATAATAGTTTGTCCAACATGGCTATTAACCAGGCAACAGCACTTGAAGACAGGTTTGCAATAATTAGAAGTGCAAATAAAGCATCAGTGCCTTCAAACTAGAGGCCACAGAGAAACACCAGCAACAGTGTGTGAAGAATCTGGATATGCACAGGAACTTTGCAGGGTCTGCAGAGGATCTGCTTGACAGACAAGTGACACTGCATAGAGCAGAATTCCTGTCTAGACCCATATGAGGAAAGAATATTTCTGCTAGATGAAAAAAATATAAGTGAATTTTCAGAAGTAAATCCAGCATTCTAAACATGAATATGTCACAAATCTTCCAAACCTGATTATTATATTCCCGGTTAATGAGCAGCTTGTTAAATGCAGGAAGTAAAGTCAGTGGTAATTTACTGATTGGTAAATCACTGCTCCATTGCATCACTAGCTCAGAGGACCCAGTGATTGCCCATCTGTTATGTCCTGTCTGCTACTGTCCTGCAAACCATGCAATTATTTAAATTAGTCCTGTGTGGGTGCAAGTCACTGACATCCTGATTAAGCAACATGACATGCTCCTTGTCCTGCTGTAAATGTTAAGGGGGAGTGCCCAGGACTCCTTCCTGAGCTAATTGACACAGAGGAGCTGCATGTTTTTTAACTTCAGTTTAAAAACAGATTTCATTGAAACTGGTGTGAACCTGTATGGAAAAGACAGGTATGGTTTGGCAGCTCTGTCTGGAGAATTTTACACCCTGAGAGGCATGATTATTCCTAGCTAGTTTCAGTGGTTTCTTAGCCTGAAGGCTGTGACTGTCCTGCCCTTTAAAGAGAAAGCAGCACCCTCTGTACTGAGATGGTGTAAAATCATACCAGTGTCTCTCCTTCTCATTGCTCATCCATCAGCTTGGCAGTTTCAATAGGGCTGAGTAACATCCTCTGCTCCTCAGCTTCTGTGTGTGTTACCTGGGATTTCTAGGTGTCCTTCACAAAATACAGAAAGGCCAAGGACTATGGCTATGTCAGAGCGAAACGAGGTTTCTATGGAGAGGTGATGCAGCTATGGTTAGGGGAGAAACAAACACAGAAGCCTTCATGCCTACATGTGTTTCTTTAGACAAGATGCATCTGGGTAATCACCAACTGCATGAGGTTTACAAAGGGCAAGTGAAGGATCTTGCACCTGGGATGAGGCAACCCCGGCTGTACATGCAGACTAAAGAATGAGAGACACAATATAGGAAGGATATGAAGCTGTTAGAGAGTGCCCAAAGGAAGCCATGAAGATGGTGAAGAGTCTAGAGGGGAAGCTTTATGAGCAACAGCTGAAGTCAGCTGGCTTGCTCAGACTGGAGAAGAGGCTGAGGGGAGACCTCATCACATTCTACAGCTTTCTCACAAGGAGAAGTGGAGGAGCAGGAGCTGATGTCTTGTATCTGGTAACCAGCAATGGAACCTGAGTGAACAACGTGAAGCTCTGCCAGAGAAGGTTTACGTTGGATATCAGGAAAAAGTTCTTCACCCAGAGGGTGGTGAAGCACTGGAACAGGCTCCCTAGGGAAGTAGTCATGGCACCAAACTTGACAGAATTCAACAAGTATTTGGAAAACTCCCCGAGGCACATGGTGTAATCTTTGGGCTTGTCCTGTCCATAGACAGGAGTTGGATTTGATGATCCTTGTGGGTCCCTTCTGACTGAGGACATTCTATGATTCTATGATTCATCCAGTCCTAGGCCAACTCAAAGCAGCCTTTATTTTCATATGCTTTACAAATCTGGAGATGGATCAGGGAGTGGAAGAGAGCAGAACTTTTGTAAAGCCCTAGATAGGCATAGCAAGTAGCCATCCAATACAGGATGCAGATCACTCCCCGTAGACTATGTGCTTGCTGAAGTTTCCAATGCTTTTCAAGTGGAACACACACATTCTTGTGACACAGGGCAAGAGAGAAGATACATCTGATCCTAATCTCTCCATGTGCCTAAAACAAACCAACCATACAGTATGTGCATGTGGCCAGCTGCATTCCAGGAGCCTGCCCAGAGCCAGCAGGCAGCCGAATAACTGCACAGGAAACAAGTTGAGGAATTCCTGGAATTTCTGAAGAGTATTAAAATAACCTTAGTATCCAATAGAACTCAGGTATGAGAGATAATAGCAGAAGTGGCTGCTTATCCCTCTTTGATACTCGATTAAGTGCAAACTTTGTAAGAAAGCATGTGATCATTGAGTGTTTATTTCAGCTTTTCTTTACCTTGCAGATTCTGCAGGGCAAGGTCACAAGGACCTCCAGAACATTAAATAAACCACTGGATTGCAACATGAAGATTTTTTCCCTCCTTTTCACAAAAATTTTCCCAGTTCCCAGCATAATTTGGATCTATAGCAGGAATCTTGCTATTCTTCACACATTTATATCAGCAGCAATATCTCCCTACATGACAGCATTCATTTCACTTCAAAGATTTACCCAACCCTTTAGGCTGTAATTAGAGTTGTAAGTGCTGGAGCCAATCTACCCAACGGGGAAACTTCTTTGAAACCAGAGATTTTTGTAAAGATTGAAAGAGATGGTGGCAAACAAGAAATGGCTAGTGGCTTCTTGAAATTTCTCCTGCTGACTGCACTTTCATTAAGTCTAGTGAAACAATTCTCTGTGCCTAACAATAAAACCAGAAATGCAGTTTCTTTTTTAAAATGTAGAGTCCAAGTTCTCTCTACAGCTGAAAGTGTCCATAAGCCTTGAAATTAGACTGGAAAAACACACTGCTGGGAGTCTACCATAATATTTATGTCTCAACTACTCAGTGAAATCACCTTATCTCAATTGTAATATAATATAATATAATAAATATAATATAATGACATTTGTTACATCTTGCATTCACAAACTGTAGGGAAACCTTTGCAATGAATGTTACTTATGCCATGTAAAAGAGGAAACTCATTCCTCCTTCTGGGGTTGTTCAGGCTGGATGGAGCTTTCAATAACCTAAATCTAGTGAAAGATGTTTCTGCCCATGGTAGGGGGTGGTTGGGCTAGATGTGTCCATTCCAACCCAAATCGTTCTCTGATTCGTCTTTGCCCCCTGTAGAGGCTCTTTATCTATGGCCAATATATAATAAATCAGTGATCTTAGTTCCTCTCTCCTGCCATATGCAGCTCTGATGATTACAACAAGCACTTGTACACCAAAGCTTTTAGCAGCACTCTCTGAGCTCCTAGTATTTTTGACAGCAGTCCACATCTAAATTTAGCAATTCCCAGACCTAATATCAGTGCAACTTTGCTATTGCTGATTTAGAATAGGGCTCTGGCACAATATTCTCATTCTGAAAATAGCTTTTAATTCTTCACATAGGGCAAAAGTGCTATCCTGTTCTACCTGCACAATCTAATGGTTTAGTGATATACTTAGTTATTCTCATGTTCAGAGTGATGTACAGGCTGATTTCTGAAGCTTTCCAGTCCTTGTTAGATTAATAACACAGATGGTAGGCCTGACCCTGATATTAAGACACACTGAATTTAAAGGACTCTTAAATTTAAATCACATCCAAATCTGTAGATGGAATCTGTTATTTAAGGGTATTAGCACCTTCAGGCACAGACCTGCAAGCTGCACCCTCTAGGATGTGAAAGCAAAGTGAAAGCTGGCTGCTGGTGTGCAGAAAAGTGATGTCAAATGCTCCACAGATGTCCTTAACATATAAAGCAAAATTAATGTGCATGGTCAGGGGATAAACAATGAATGTGGACTATGTACATGCTTGGAGACTATTTTACATGTATACAGCAGTGCTTCATGCACATGTGGTACCTAGGGCCATCCCATGTTCTTAAACTTGACTCACTTTCGTTTAAGACACATAAATGATATCTCAGACTTCAAACTCTAGAGCTGGTCATTCATGAAGCTAACCCCACCTGAATATCAGATCTAGGAATTTGATTTAGAAAGCAGAGACAATGCTGCTTAGATGGTATGTCACATCTGAGTACAAACCCGCCATAATCTTGCAATTTTCCAGCTTACTATTCATTAGTCGTAGACATGAATGAAAATCAGACACAAGTAACACTACTGTAACTCCTGCCACTGCACACCTATCACTTTCAATACACACTGGTGAGAAAGTTCTGGAACAGATCTCATACTTTTGTGTTCTCTGTGGGAAGCATTAACATTGACTAACAAGGTCTCCAAGCCCCTGTTGCAAGATGGACTAGAAAAGTAATGGGTGAGTATGATCCAAAGCCAATTACCAGAAAATATGCCAAATTTACAGGAAATTCAGTTTTATAACTGACAGAGATCAATATCAACAATTTGGACACAAATTCTTGATCAGTTTATCCACTCTGTAACTGTGAAGGAATAAATATGCATCTCTGCGTGCTCCCAGACACTCTATCCTGCCCCCTCCCTTGCATTTGATGGTGGTGGTACACCAGCACAGACACTTAAACTGTGGAGCAAGATGAGTTGACTCAAATCAAAATTAACCTCACAAAAGAAAAATGTCATGCTAGCTGTCTGGCTGCAGCTGTACAGGGGATAAAATGGACTATGTGGGTTGGGCAGGCAGGGAGAAAGAGGAAGAAAGCATCAGCAGCCCTAAATGAGCTGAGACTGATTGTGAAACTATCGTTAGAATAGACCTATGAATCAGATTTCCTTTCACAAAATGATATCAGAGAACATCTGACCAAATCAGGTCCTCATAATAAAGTTCAGAAATAAATTGCAAAATACCCAGTAATGTAGTTAATGTGTATAAGAAACTGAGGAATGCAGTAGTTAGGACTCCACTAACTTGGGTCAGTCAATAACATCTATGCAGGCTGCCCACAGCCACTTCTGTAAATGAACTAGTAAGGGTGTCCTCTGGGTGATAGTATCAAAAATGCGCAACTATTTCACACTTACAGCCTAAGCTCAGAGTCATGTGATTATGAAAGGTCATCAGATTTCTCATATAAGAAACATCTCATAGACACACACATCAACTTGAAAATGCAAACTAAAAGGCTCTCAGAATATAACAAGAGAGCTACAAAGGCCACCTGAAAGTAAAGGCAATGAGAATCTAAAATTGCAGTTTTTGAATGGAGGGTGCTGGCTTGGCATATCAAACAGAGCTGTGCTTTTTGATTTAAAAATAATCTATTGATTAAATATATCCTCTCATGAATCTTAGGCCCAGACCTTGTACACTGGGTTGCACCAGGCAACGCAACATTTAGGGCATACAGATGCTGTTTCATCATACTAGTCCATCCTGTTGGAATGGGTACACATGATGAAGGGATCCAATGTTTTTTTTCATTACTGGAAAATAAAATCCCTGAAGGGATACAGATAGAAACTCTCCCACTGTATTTTCAAGTCAGAAGCAGGATGAAGTCTGCTGGCTTCACCAACAGAGATGCCTCTTTTAAATTGGGGAAAGTTCAGATCAACAAACACAGGAAATTAGTGAGCACAAATGAAAAGCTGTTCAGGTTGTTCATCCTTCGAGCAGATGTCACTTTTCAGGAGAAATAGGACACAACTGTAAGACAAACTCAGTCATGCCAAACTAAATCTATTTGCAGTGCTGATTAGAAGCAGTCACTTTTGTTCAATAATTTACATACCTCTGACTTGCCTTTCTATAGATGTTGTTCTCAGAATCTTTTACATATGTCCAAATCCCCATATACACACCTTAAATGCTAAGGGTATCTCCTGATTTTCAAAATGTGACTCCTTGATGCTATATTTTCTGGAAACTGTGTTATCAAGACACAGATAACACAGAAATACTTTGGTTTTAATTTTTAAATGTCTTAGGAACATTTGACTTTGGAAGGCTCCAAGTTGAGACTTTTTCATTCTTGTGTTCAGCAATCTGGCCTAATACACATTAAAAATATTAAGTTCACGTTGCACCCTTATATTCATATTTGGTTGAAGCACAAATGAATCTGGAGAGTGGTTGTTGCTTTTATTTTTTTTTTATAGTTAGTTATGGAAAAATCCAGCTGCTATTTTTTTTCTCTCTTTGGTTTACCAGTTTCAGCTGAAAATTAAAACAGGAGTATCACCAGCTAAGAAATCAGTGCTCAAGAGTCTTAAAAATGTCTATAATGGAGGATTCCTTACTCTGCAAGGGATTATTTTATCACTGATAAATGTTTGAATAGGATGGCACCTCAAAGAAAGAAGGAAGAACAAACTTATGAAAAAAAACCAATCCACTGGGGAAAGAATCAGCAGTTACTATTTTGGTAAGAAAATTGAATGATGCTTTGTTTATTTCTACTGTTATTTAAACACTGCTTAGAGAACATGCTAAATCTACACAATGATATACAAACTTTTCCTGCTAGGGTGAACTACCAGTTGTAAAGAATTATATATTTTGTCTTTACTGGAGAATCAAACAGACAAAGAAAAATCTGGGAAGGCTGCTATGAAGTGTTTAGTCATATTAAGACACACAACAGGAGAAAGGAGAGATCGAGTGAAAAACTCCTCAGGCCTTGAAGTTTCCCCAAACAAAACCAGTGTTACAAAGCAACACATCCTTCCGTGGGATTGCTAACTGCTCAGGATTTACCCTTGCTCTACTTTTGCTGGATACCCTTGACAGCAGTATTCCTATCTCTGATTTTCTCTCTTGTGTGTAAAACGGGAACAATTCCTCACCCCACAAAGATGTCATAAAATTTATGGCTGTAAAGTGACAAACAGCCACTAATAGTCATGATATGCAATAGTTAAATTTCTGTTAAGTCAATCATGAGGTCAGGAATGATTCATATCAATAACAGTCATGTGAAGGAATGGAAGATACACAATGAGCTTGTGTTTGCTATTTATGTTCGGTGAAAAATCTCAAATTTCCAGTACACTATACAAGGCACAGCATTATAGTGGCTATTCAACTTAATTTGATATAAATGCCTCTTCCTTCCTCCTCTGAAGATTTCCAGCAGGACAGTGAAATAAACACGTTTCACTGTGACCTACAAACTAACTCCCCAACACCAAGACGTTATTTAGCACTTAGGAGACTTAGAGCAACAATTCGCTTAACTTACAGCGTATTGCCTAATATATTTTCAACCTATAAGGAACTTAGAGTTTATAAGAAACGTTACTTTTAGCACTTTGAACGTCAGTGCAAGACACTGTTTGTCCACACACGTAGCAGTGCGGTCTCACCCTCATCTCCACGGGAGAGGAAGAGGAAAACAAACCAAAAAACCAAACCAAACCGAAAAAACCTATTGCATCAATCTGGCACACGGGGAGTATGGATCATCTCAAAGGCACACAGTGCCGCGGGCGGGCAGGGTGTTTACCACCATCGGGACACCTGAGGAGAGCGCGGGGGAATCCGGGGCCAAGGCGGGAGCCGGCAAAGGGGGAGGAGCGAGGCGGAGCCCATTAGCTCCGCGGGCCCGGGGATCCCTTATGCCGCGAGAGAGCGGCGCGGCCTCGGGTGCGACTGGGCAGGCGGCTATACCGGGTTAGTGCTCTTCCTCCTGGAAAGAAGGGAGAGAGGGAGGAAGGAAGCGGAGGAGAAGGCAAAGGCAGCTCTCTGTCCAGTCGTGCTGGTGAGATACGTGAATCCGTGATGGGTGTCGTCCCCTTTCCCCGTCTCTCCTCCCGTTTCTAAGTTTGTTCGCTGGCAGAGAATAGCCGGATTGTTCGTTCCTCGTTGGTGTGTGAAGCGGGAGATTAAAATTCGCCATAAAGAAAAAAAATCTGTTTTCCTAAGTGCCCTTTTTTTGGTGGGTTTTTTTTTTTTTTTTTCTTTCTTCTGTTCTCTGCCAGGCTTCAGGGATTTTAAGAGCTACTCTGCTCAAGGGAGGAGGGAAAGGTCTGGAATTGTGGTTCCATGCTTCGGACAAACAAGTTTTCCAGCGGCTTTGTGCAAAAGGTTCCTGCTGGAGACCATGTCCATTAACTCCATCCGCGGTTGCCTTGCTCCTGGCTTAAGGAAGGGGTTTGTCAAGGTGTGGGGTTTCAGATTTCTGTGATAAACGGGACCCGAACTTCAGTGCAGTTTAATGTCTGTTTTGTGTACCGTTCTAGCAGATTTCCCCTAAATCGGTGATAGTTGGCTGGAGGTCGAATATATTTTAAAAGAAAAAAAAAAAGGTAGGAAAACTTCCGGAAAAAAACCCTATTTTGTGGCTATTTCAGAGGCTTTCTTGTCCCCTGAGCCGTGGAGGGAAAACTCGGAGCCACTGGAGCATTGCGATGAAATAACCCATTCAAAGCAGTGCTGTTTCCTCCCGCCCCTTGTTCTGGCAGCCCTTCCTGGCTTCATATTTCTCCAAACTGTTTTTTATTTAATACAGGAAAACTGTGTGGATTGTGGTGGTTTGGTTTTTGGTGGGTTTTTATTTCTTTTTTTTTCTCCTCAACTGTTCCCACCCAAGAAACTCGCAAAGCCGGCTTGGAATGTCTCCGCTCAGCCTTGGGTTGCCACACGGGGACGCATCCCCGAAGGCGCCGGGAGTCTCTCTCCTGGTGGGACCGGATGGAGGCTGCCGCCCGGCGGGAGCAGCTTCTCTGTCTCGCTGCGTTCGGGGTGTGTGTGGGGAACTGCGTAGGAAAAAAACTCATTCAAAAAGCTCGTTTGCTTTTTTTGGCTTTTTTTTTTTTTAAGGGTGTTTTTTGTTTGTTTACTTGCTTTTTTGTTGTTGTTTGTTTTGTCGAGGCTGCGGACGGTCCCACCGTGCAGGCTGGAGGCGGCGGCCGGGGAGGTGTGTGAGGGGAAGGGCCGGGTCCGGCCCCGCTCCCGCCTTTGTTCCCCCGAAGGGACTCCAGCAGCCTCGTGGCTGAAGGCTGTGCCCTCTCCTCTTCATCCTTGCTCCTTTTCCTCCTCCCGGGCCGCTCCCAGCGCTCCGCGGGTGTCCCGGGAAATGGGGGTGGTCTGAAAGCTAACGATCGATTTGGGCTAATTTCGGCATTCTCGGGCGGCGGCAACGATCGGCGGAAACACCGCGGGGGCACCTCCAGCCCGAACCTGTGCGAGCTTGCGAGTATTTTCGAGCTTTCTGGGTTTCGGAGGTTTATTTTGGGAGAGTTTGGGATGCTGCGGGAGGCAGGGGTGGGGCAATCCCCGGGGCTGCGCGGGAGAAGGGCGCGGCGGGTCCCGCGGAAAGAGTCGCGTTGGCTCAACCTAAGGAAAATAGGAAGCACCTGAGCTTTTTAGGAGAAGGAGTTTTGTTAACTACATCTTAGTAAGATCTTGGAGTATCTAGAGATTGGGAGACTGGCCTCACTCCAACGTAAGCAATTCAATGAAGTGCAAGGCACTGATGAGAAAAACCTGTAATTCTGTTCTGGCTGTGCAGAGCCCTGAACAACTCGGTTGCTTGTGCTGCAGTGTTCTCATCGAGCGACTGGTAAGGCTTATGCCCGGGGACCTCACAGCAGTAGTGTTGAAATTACTGTTGAAATCTATTTTGTGTGATGCTGGTTTGTTCTCATTTCTCCCCCCTAATTCTTGTTTCTTCTAGCCGTTGGAAAGGGAAAAGGATGGCGTTAGCAAAAGAGAGAGATTATTTTAGAGCAGAGATAATAGTTGTATTCTTGGAGAGGATAAATGCCAGCTTTTTTTTTGTCTTGTTGAGCAGGGCAGGAGACATTAAATCACTTGTTGATAACAACAGCCATGGAATATTCTAGCAGTATTCCAGAAGGCTGGACCATTGTGAACATTATGGAAGCTACTGGTTGTTCTGCACAGAACTGCTTTAATAGAAGCCCACCATCTGTTATACACAGAGCTGTAGCATCTCAGTGAATATGGAGGCTTTTTCACTTTGGAAATGTAATAGCAGTATCTGCTTACTAGTTATCTTCTGGTGGATGAATCAGAACTGTATCACTTTCTGTCTTCTGTAAGATGCTACATTATTGCAAAGTAAAACTGTTTGCTCATGTTGCCCGAAGCAGTAGTTGGGACAGTCCTCTGACACCTGGCCAGACTGGAATAGTGAGTACTGAAGCTTGGAATGGTAATTCACCTACAGATTAGGGAGAAAATGTGGGAAGCCCTGCAAGTCATTGCTTATTATTTGAAATGCCAGTGGCTTATGTATTCCATGTTACTCTGCACCTACAGTGTCATGGCATCTAATGTACTGAGCATTGGCTCCTCCTCTGGTTATCTCAGCCTATGCCTGAATTGTCTCGTTAATTCTTTAATCAGAAGATGTCACTTACTAAAAGTACAGAAGTACTGGGGTTTTTTTGTTGTTGGAAGACTTGCTGTGGTTTTTCTGCTAATGCAGTAGGTCTGATAGGCCTTGGAACTTGTAGAAAGTGGTGGAATTGACCAGAAAGTGATGGATCAACATTGCACTACTAGCTCTTCCTTCCATATGGCGCTTGCAGAGTTCAGTTAAGTACCTTCATCAGCTTCCTCGGATACAAACATCTCGAGTGGAGGTATCTGAATATTCAGCAGACATCAATAAGAACTTTCGGTTTGAGTGGAAAGCAGCATATGTTTCACCTATGCCAGGCTGGCCAGAAGCGACAACAGGATTTTTCCACTGATACTGGAGACATTGTGTATTTGGAATCATTGCAACATTTGGGAAATTGTGGTCCAGATCTTGAACTGAGGTCTATGCTTTCCTGAGTCTTCAAAGACTGAAATAATAGTCATGGACACTTGAGAGGTGGTTTCCCCTCCTGAATAGGACATTTGCCCTTGGCAGCAAGGGGGGGAATGCGATAGAAGGACCTTTGAGAGATTACTTTTGACTTAAATTCTAAAGTCAATGGGGAAACTACCAAGACATATGGAAACACAATGATGAAACAACCCCTTTGCTTTGGAACTGCAGATTTTTAGAATGAACCTGTACCAGTCCTGAAGTTTACCTGTTGTTTGGATGGCTATGTAGTGTGATATTCAGCTTAGATGGAACCGTGGCTTGGAAATGCTGCTGCTACATGCCCAGATAGTTCAGAAAATCTAATGGATCCCAGTACTACTTAAACAACCTGTGGACAGATGATCTCGAAAGAAGGGAATGTTGTTGTAAGTGAAAGCAACTCAGTTTGAAGGACTGTTTAAGAGGGATGTATGTCTGCATATTGCAAGGAGTTTTTGCTTTGTAGCATAAAACAAACAAAGTTGTCATTTTCATGAGGTCAAGTCTGACTGTCTGGTACCATCTCCAGGTTGCTGGAGGTAGTCTTGAACTCTAGTAAAAAGTGCTTGGTCACTCAAAGCTCCCAGGAATGCTGTCATGCTCTAAAGGTCACCTTTTAGTTGCAGCAACTCAGCCTCACAGCAAGTTTAAAATGAACTCCTTTTCTCAACACAGATCATATTGTTGGAGGTGCTTTCGGACATATCCTCAAAAGAGGAAATTTTAGCCCTCTGTGCTTGCAGCTGAGGCAACTTGCTTCAAATGGAACTTACTAGTGGCACAGTAAGTCACTTTCTGCTAGCATTTCTTTTGCTGCATCCTGCAACTTCTGTTGCTTCTGGTTTTGCTTCTGCTAAGACCCAAAGAGGCTTGTAGTAATCAACAAACTGGCCTTTTGTCTTCAGGCATGGAACCTAGAGCTTTTCTTATTCTTTAAACCGCTACTCACCATTTATCACCACAGCTCCCTTCCCCATTAGTTATGTATTTCCATGGAATATGAAACAGTCTGAGGATGGATGGATTTTCTTCTACTTGACTTGGCTAACAAAAGGAAGGTGAATCCCTCACTTTGCACTGGATAAGAGGAGGAAGTTATTTACTTTGAGGGTGGTGGAGCACTGGAACAGGCTGCCCAGGGAGGTGGTGGAGTCTCTGTCTCTGGAGACTTTCAAAACCCGCCTGGACGCTATCCTGTGCAACCTTTTCTAGGTGAACCTGCTCTCACAGGGGGTTGGACTAGATGATCTCCAGAGGTCCCTTCCAACCCCTAATGTTCTGGGATTCTTTGGTACTGGGTTGTGTAATGCCTGAGTTTTATTAAGACAAGACAAAGCGCCCTTGCAAATCTTCCTTGTAACCTTCCTGACTCTCCAATAAAATACTTTTTCACTGCATTTTTAGTAGAAAACCTTGTAGTGGGTAGTAGAGGGTGGCAAAGGTGCCATACTTATTGACTATCTTCTGAGGTTCTGGCTGCTTTGACCCTTAGACCTGAGTAAAGTCCTATGGTAACTACAAGTACTGACTTCTTATTCCATCGTTTTTAAGCTCAGCTTTCCAGAATGATTAGGTTTCTTTAATGGATGCCTTTGTTTTTCCTTCTGCATTAAGTCATTTGTGTCTTGTAAGCTTCTGCCCCCATCTTTGTAATTTCCTTCTAGAGTCCGTAGGTCGGTGTTTTGTAGTCTTCCTCCCAGTGAATTCCATTTGTAGGTTCTACTTTGTTTCACTAAACTGTCCTCACAGCAGTTCTTAATCTGGTGCTGTCTGTGTGCAAGTGCTGTATGTAGTTTAGTTACGTTCTTGGCTTTACAGTAGCCTAGAAAGGTATGTGTGTACATATAAATACACACACATCTTATAGCAAGCAATATTATTTTTCCTGCATCTTGATGTTACTAAATAGTGTGACCTACTATCCATTTCTCCTAAGCACAGACAAGTACTTCTGGTTAAATGCAAATGCACAAGTTCCCTCATTTAATTTACAAAGACTGCAATCTTGGAGAAATCTCCCTGCTTATTAAACATGTTGGGAGTGTTTTGTAGCTCCTTTGTTTGACATTGCTTATCTGATTTGAATCTTGAAGCTGGGCCTGAGGAATTCTTTGTTTACTCCTCTGTTCTGTGACTTGTTACCATCTCTCAGTGAGGGTACTTCAACTGTGGTAAGCTAGAAACTGCAGGATGCTGTTCTTAAGTTGCTACAGCTTACTGTGTTATGTTTCTCATGAGTCCATGCAGGGGATATTGGTTCCTTTTGCTTTTCTGCCATGAGCCTGTGCTGTTTTTTCTCCCCATATTTCATAACAATAAAAGGCAGATGTGCTTCTCCTGTTTAATCCCTGGCCTTGTTGCATTGCAGAAAAGGCTGTACAAAAGGCCAAAATTCTCCTTGGTTCCCACAGAAGTAGGAGAGGATTAATGGTATTCATCCCACCCAGGTTTTGGACAGGCTTAAACAAAGCCTTGCAGCGTTATTGTTCCAGCCACTCTGTAACCTGTAACTCCTTTGTATATGCTGAGGTGGTTCTTTATCCACTTTACCATAAAATGTGATGTTTGTCTCCATAGGATCATAGGATTGTCAGAGATAGAAGGGACCTCAAAGATCATCCAGTTCCAACCCCC